>SNQJ01S0053008.1:71279-90237 GCA_010110895.2 Picea sitchensis | reverse complement strand
ATTTCAATACATTATTATAAAATCTAGTTGAAAGGGATAAAGAGTCCACCACATTTGACAAAATGGCATGTGTGTGCCAACATGCCTTTTGAATAGTGTTAGTCATGCACTCATGACATTAGTTAACACATAGTAGAAAGTAATTTTTTAGTTTAAAGTCAAAAAAAGTACACCCACGCGGAGCGAGGGGTCAAAAAATGAAGCCCCCTCAAAGGTAAGGACCTTGGGGTAAGAGCCCAGGGTAAGGAGGTTCGATCCTATGAGAAAGAGGAGCACATATGCACTTTGCATATAAATGAATGTTCAGCCAAGGAAGCCAAAGGCTTCCAATGGGGCCCCAAGGGGCCAGGAAAGCACCGACAAGGTGTTGGGAAGGGGCAAGGGCAGGGAGCCCCAAGGGGGCAGGAAATTTCCAATGGGAGACTTGGAGGATAAGGAGGGGTTATGGAGGGGACAAACTCGGAGGGTCTGGAGGGGGTAGACCCAGAGGGTATGGAGGGGGCAGAGGGTGAGGAGGGGGAAAGCTCGGAGGGTATGGAGGGGGAAGAATCAGAGGGTATGGAGGGGGCAGAGGGTGAGGAAGGGCCCCATGAGGTCCCAATCAAGGTCAAGGTCAAGGTCAAGGTCAAGGAGGGGCCCCTTGATCCCATCATGGGGCCCCTCCTTGACCTTGACCTTGATGGGGCCCCTCCTTGACCTTGATTGGGACCTCATGGGGCCCCTCCTTGCAATTGGCACTTCGGTCACATGGAGTTGCAATAATGACCAGAAACAAGGTTTACTTCCCTCCTAGACTTATTTAATCCTGAGGGACTTCTTAGGCCCCGACATAACCAATTAGTCGTAATTGAAAGCTTAGTTCATAAATAATATAAGGTTTTGTAATTTTGTAAGCTCCATGTAGATTTATTTATTAGTGTGTTATGTATGAATTAGGGTTCTAATTTGAATATTAAAATATTGGTATAACAATGTTGCAGTGTAGAATTACAAAGGATAAAAGCACTAGCCCGGATGGGTGGACACAGGAAATCTTTCAGGCTTTCTTTGACATTATCGGGGAGGGACCGGATGGGTGGACATAGGAACTCGTTCAGGCTTTCTTTTACATTATCAGGGAGGATCTTCACAGGCCAGTTGAGGACTCTAGATGTATAGGTCATATTCCTGGAGCTCTCAATGTTTCCTTCTTTTCCCTTATCCCCAGGGTGAGAAAACCAGAATCCTTTCATGATTTTAGGCCTATAGCCCTCTATAACATTGTCCAGTGTTTTAGTAGATTATTGAAAAAGGTTGTGGACGTAGGGTATTTTCATGGCCTCAAAGTTGCTTCTAAGACTATAATATCACATCTTTTCTTTGTTGACGATGTTCTTATTTTAGGAATTGGCAAATTCAAGGATTGGATGGTGTTTCAATCTATTTTAACAAATTTTTGTCTTGCCTCTGGTATGGATGCTAATTTCAATAAGTCGTGCTTCCTTGCAAAAAATATAGATCCCAGTCTAGAGAAAAGGTTGCAGGCAACATTCAATATACATTTTATTACTATTGACAAAGGTATGAAATACCTGGGATTTTATTTAAAACCTAACAACTACAGGGTGGCAGATTGGAAATGGATGATTCAAAAGGTTGAAAAGAAGATTGGAAATTGGTCCTTCTGTTGGCTCTCTTTGCGAGGCAGGATTATTTTAGAAAAATATGTGTTACAAAGACTCCCTGTGTACTGGCTTGGTCTAGTCAAGATTCCTTCCTCCATCCTCCATAGGATCCAACACTTCATTGTTAATTTCATATGGAGAGGAGCTAGAAAAAATACAGGCTTCCACTTAACTAAATGGAAAAACGTCACTAGACCAAAGAAAAATGGTGGATAGGGTATTCATAATTTATTTTGGTTTGCCCAGTCCTTGGCTACCAAGTCATGTTGGAGAGGTCTATTCGGTAAAGGATTGTGGAATTCAATACTAAAAAAGAAATATCTTAAAGGTATCGACCTGACTTCTTTGTTGCGCAAAGATGATTATAAGTTCCCAATAGCTTCTATTATCTGGAAAAATTTCATGGATTCTATGCCTATTATTAAGCAATGGATGGCTTGGTTGATTGGATGTGATAAACAGGTCATTCTTGGGTTAGATCCTTTCATCGGAGGTAATGCATCTTTCAGACTCTCGGGTCCTTTAATTCAACATCTTAACAATTTGCATATCTTCTCTTTAGCACAGTTGGCTTTCCCATATGATGTTGGTACTAAACAAGGATGGCTTGAGGCTAATCACCTTGGTCTTTTAGGGGAGATGGATACATAATGGAGCAAATTTATATTAATGTTGCGGAGCAGTGGAATCTCTCTTAATAATTTGAGTGATAAGATATTTTGGTCTTGGAAAAAAGCTATGGGTTCTGCAACTGCTAATTTAGCATATCAATCAATTTATTTTATTAACCTCTTGGAAGTGAATGGATATTGGTATAAGGTTATTTGGAAATTAAGTATCCAAGGTAAAATTATTTGTTTTATGTGGTTATGTTTGAAGGACTGTATTGTTACTGGTGCAGATTATAGGAGAAGGGGTGGAATTGGACCTTCGATATGTAGTCTCTGTCTCAGAGATGAAGAGAGGACAACACATATTTTTGTGCACTGTGAAACTTCTCAATCCATTTGGAAAGATGTCTTAAGTTATCTGAAGATTCTCGAATCTTGGAGATGTTCTTCTTTAGAAGATAATATGTTACTTTGGTTCACTCAATACCCAAATATGTGAAATATTCTCTTTCTGGTGATTTGGGGCATTTGGAAGTACATAAATAAATTATTATTTGAGAATTCTCACAGACAAGATTCCAGTATAGTCACATAAATATTTGTTTCAATTATAAAACTCACTAGGGCTTGCGAAGTTGACAAAATGGAATACATTCTCAATCTAGTCTTCTTTGATGATACTCCAATAGGGTTCTTTGATGGTGCAACTATTGATGATTTTTGTGGCATTTGTATTTTCCCTAAAATTAGTTCAGATCACTTATTCATAGTTCATTTTGCTGGTGGTAAAGGAAACAATATGAAAGAAAAAATATTGGGATTATGGGGTTTCTTACACTTTTCTTCTAGATTATCCATAAACAAGATAATGGTGGTTGGAGATTCAAAGGTGGCCATTGACTGGTTTAATGAAAAATTAAAATTGAACCTATTATATCTATATACCTAGAAAGATAAAATCAAGGGTTTCCCTGGGAGAGTTTGAATCTCTCAGGCAACGTGGAATTTTGATTTATAATTTATGTTCTTACCATTGACTGACTGGAATGTCATCCGTTTGTTTGGCACTCTGTCATTGGTTTAATTTCTTTCCTTTTATGGCTGACTGAAAAGTGCTTCTGTTTTTTAAACAATTATGTTTTCAATGCTACAGTGCAACACCATTGACTCACTGGAATGGCATTTGTTTGTCTGGTGCTCTCTGTCATTGGTTTAATGTTTTTCCTGCTATGGCTGACTGAAATGTGCTCCTGCTTTCTTTTAAACCATTATGTTTTCAACGTTGTATGTGCACCTCCAATGCAGTTTGATTTACCATTAAATAAAAGCCAAGAGTAAAGACCAGGCGGGTGTACTTTAATAGATTACAAAATAAAGGAGCTTATTGCATCCCATCAATAACAAAATTGCACACTAAATTGTATACCTTTCAATATAAGGGTTGGATTTCAAATTGTAGGTAGAGAAAGTGGATTTTGCATTGTATATATTAATGCACATTCCTGCAAGGGTTATTAGGAACATTACACCTAAAAAATGTTGGAATGGATGGAAGTCTTCTATTCCTCACTTTAGGCTTGTGGTTTTGGAGCTCATATTTTATATGATAAAAAGGAAGAAATTGGAATTGAAAGAGTCACAAATTTAGATTTTCTTTGTTACAATGAGGAGCCCAAGGTATTCCACTTATATGATCCATCTATTATTGGTTTCATTATTCGAAGAGATACTGTGTTCAAAAGGAATTCCCCTTATTCAACTTCATCTTCTCCTTTAACATTTGATTATGTTACTGTTTATCTTATTAATGTTCTATTGTTTCTTAATTTATATGTTTCTAGTGATAGAGTATAATGATCAGGTAGCATTTATTGAGTCTCCTTGGCATGCTATATTTACACTTAGATATTCTTTTGTCGCTCAAGATTGTCATCCCAAGTGGGTTGTAATAACTATTAAGCAACATGTTATGATGTGATGTAGGTGATGTTTTATACACTCACAAGATCTGTGCTCAGAAGCAACAAGCTAACTTTGAGATTATGTTGATGGACATGGCTACATGTGATCAATAGTTTTATCAAAAATCTTATGCCATGTAAAAGTGAGAAGATGTTATGGGAGATTAATACAACTTCTTAATGGATAATTGTATTTGGGAATTCGTACCACTTCCACCAAAAAACAATGTTGTTGGATGTAAATGGATGTACATAAGCATGTTTTCAGCAAATGGTAAGATTGAAAAACATAAATCTTTCTTGGTTAGTAGGGGAATCTCTTAGAAAGAAGGTATTTTCACTATACTAAAGCCTTTATCTCTATTACTAATATAGATTACATTTATATTGTACTTCCACTTGCACTTGCTATTAGTTTTAATTAGGAAGCCAATGTATGGATGTGAAATCTCACGTCTTGAATGGATCTCTTTGTGAGGAGATTTATATGTAAAACCCCTAGGTTTTGTTAGTATAACACTTTAAGCGTATTTCTAAGTTGAAGAAATCTCTTTATGGGTTGAAATAGGCTCCAAGGATTTAGTATGAGAATATTGATAAGTTATTACTTGGTAATGTCTTAACTCATTTTCATTCATATCTAAATATTTATGTAAAACTTGTTAAAAATAAAATTTTCATGTGCATATTATATGTGGATAATTTGATTTTCGATAGTAGTTTCATTGACATGGTCCATGACATTAAGAATAAACTTATTAAGACATTTGAAATGATGGACTTAGGCCTTTTGCACTAATTTATTAATATTCAAGTTTTGCAATTTAATGATGGAATTGTCATTTAAAAGCATAAATATACTATTGATCTCATGGAAAGGTTTTACCTCGAAAATTATAAACATTTTCCTATCCATTTTTAATCTAGAGTTAAATTAACTTTTCATTGTACATCTATACTTCTCAGTGTACATCTTGATACCACTTTGTATCAAAAACTTGTGAGTAATCTCATTGGAAAGGTTTTACCTCGAAAATTATAAACATTTTCCTATCCATTTTTAATCTAGAGTTAAATTAACTTTTCATTGTACATCTATACTTCTCAGTGTACATCTTGATACCACTTTGTATCAAAAACTTGTGAGTAATCTCATATATTTGACTCATAGTAAACCAAAGATCATCTTTAATATAAATCTTTCTTCTAGGTGTATGCAAGAGCCTAAAGAAATTAATTGTCAAGTAACAAATATAAATGTTAGATATTTTAAGGGTATCTATTAGTTTTGTATTGAATGATGTTACGAGGGTAATATTTCATTGGTTGGATACATTGTCTCAAATTGGTTTGGAGATCACGATGATGAGAAGTCCACTTTTGGCTATGCATATTATTTTGCCTTAGGTTCTTTTTCTTTGTCAAGTAAGAAGGAGTTTATGATTTATTTATCTTCCACCAAGATTGAACACAAAGGTGTTGTCACAACTAGATAGGAGATAGTATAGACTCTAACATTATTGGATGATCTTGGATTTTGTAAGTTGCAACCAACTTCATTCAATGTGATAATTAGGGTTCCATTAAAATTACTCATCACCTAATGTACCATTCACAAAACAAACACATTAAGATCCCGAATGTTGAACTTGCATAGATTAGATCTAGATAAACAATGATATACACATTTGCAAGAGAGAATTAGGAAAGAAGAAGAAGAAGAGAAAGAATGGAAAGAATTCTCACTAACTGCTATGAATAATGAATAATTTGCACATGATATACTCAGATAACTCAATGATTTCGACTTGAGGTGAACCAAGTCAATTACACCGGGTGGTCTAGATTGATCTGACACACACCAACAGTTACGGAGTGAACTTCCACCTATTCTAGTCTCAGGCAGTTACGAGAGTGAACTCACCTAGTTGAGTTAACTATCAACTAGTCTTCAGTTAACTCGAACAATGAAGTAGCAGGACTTAACTCAAGGAATCAAGCACAAAATTCCACTCGGGTGATGATACCAAGGCAAGGTCTAATTAGCAGGATGATCCCACGTTGCATGTGGTGATGATCCCAATGCAACATCTAAACTCAACTCAACTAGTCAAACTAAAGTGTGAACTGAAAGAGAATATTCTCCAGGTGGAATATTCTCTCTTAAAATATAGGAGACTGGATAATGACTAATTATGACTAATAAACAAACAAAAACCTTAGGAAAAAAAAATCCTAGGTGTGTGTGAAGTAACTCCATCACCCCCCCTGAACATCACTATGGTGAAAATAAATATTGGGTCCTGGAAACAAGGCCATGTTAGGTACCCAAGTACAAAAGATACACTGAAAATAAAGTGAGGAAAGAGGGAAAACCTCATGGGAAAACCCCCCCGTCAAGGTATAATGTAAGTAAGAAGAAGAACTATATCTGCTAGGAAACTGTGTCCTTCACTCCAAGATGACCTCGCAGAGAATGAAATTTCTGCTTAGTGAAGGTCTTGGTGAAAATATTTTTTGTTTGTTATGTTGAAGGACATAACTGTAAGTCACTGATCCCCTCATGTACTAAGTCCTGGATGTAATACATGTGGATCTCGATGTGCTTTGGTCGCTGCCTATGAATTGGATCTCTGCAGAACTTCAGAGTGCTCTGGTTGTCACACCAGATGACGATTGGCTAATGAAACTGAAAGCAAAACTCAGTGAGAAAATGTTGTAGCCACATAGCTTGAATGGTTATGTTAACTACCCCTATGTACTTTTCCTCGACTGAAGATAGAGCAATGGCAGCTTGCTTCTTGCTCGACCAACAGATAGGCTCGGAACCAAGACTGAGTGAGTAACCAGATGCGGACTTGTGATCAATGTTATCGCCAACCCAGTTGGAATCAGTAAAACCAGTGAGATCTAATGTAGGGTCTGCTACATAATGAATCCCAAAGGTAATGGTGCCCTGTACGTATCAAAGTATATGCTTTGCAGCTTTCCAATGTAGCTCATGCGACTCCTGCATGAACCTAGAAATTGCGCCAACTGCATATGAGAGTTCTAGTATGGAGTGTGTGAGATAAAACAAGCTCCCCAGTGGATGTCTGTACAGTGTGTTGTCAACCAGTGGAGTCTCCTTGCCATCATCAAGTTTGACTCCTGATAGGAAAGGAGTCGGAGCAGACTTGTAGTCTGTCATGTGAAATCTCTCAAGGAGATCTCATGCATACTTGGATTGAGACAGTTTGATGCATGGTGCATCCTGATTGATCTCAAGTCCAAGGAAGAAGTGTAGTGGACCCATGTCTATCATCAAAAACCTGTCATGAAGAATCCTCTTGACTGCAGCAATTGCTAAAGTCGAGCAACTGGTGACCAACAAATCATCGACAAACATAACTTAAAGTAGAAGTGAATTAGTCATCTTGATCATGTATACATTCGGGTCTGATTTACAATGTACAAAGTTCCGTGACAACAAATAGGAGTCCATCTTGGCATACCATGCCCTCAGAGCCTACTTGAGGCCATAAAGTGACTTCTTTAGTCAACAAACCAAAGATGAGTCCTGCATAAATCCCTAGGAATGCTCCATTTAGATCTCTTCAGAGAGATCATCGTGAAGAAATGCATTCTTCATGTCCATCTGATGGAATTCCTATCCCTTGGCTGCCACAATGGCAAGTGCCAATCATATGGAATCCATATTCTCTACTGGAGTGAAGGTCTCATTCAGGCAATGATTCAATGGAAGTGAGTGCATCAGGAGGCTCCTCAAAATCATATTGAGTCCTCCTAGTATCGGCTGGATCACCAACGAGATCCCTTGTATCCTGAAGAGTAGTATGTGCCCACTTGTGCCTCTGCTCTGGCTCTGTAAATGCATTTGGATGCTCTGACTCTGCATCTGACTGTACTGAATCTTAATATGAATCATCTGAGTCCTTTGAATTAGAACTCTCGTATGAAGAAGAATCAACATGTGCATGCTCATCATCTCAGATACGTGGAAGAGTGAAGGTGTCTGCATGTGACTGCTGAGGTACATGCGAGACACTTTCCTCCAATTGGAAACTACTCTCAATGATGAGCTGGTTCGAGGAAATATTAATAAGCTGATATCCCTTCACACTATTAGGTTATCAAACAAAAATGCACTCAGCGCTATGTGGATCAAGTGCCTTCCTCTTATCAGAGGGAATGCGGGCTAATGCACGAGAACCAAAAATGTGAAAGTGGGTCACTTTCGGTTTGAGGTTGCTAAAAGCCTCATAGGGGGTCTTATCCTTGACAAATGATCAAGAGCCATCTCATTAGCTGAAGTAGGTGAAAATAGCTATCGTTGAACTTTACCAGGAAAATAGAGAGCTCAGACAATAACTAGCGATGAATACCATTGAAGTGTCAGCAATGAAAGGTCATGAAGGGAACGTTACATGGCTCAAAGGATAGCTCATAGAGGTGCAGGATACAATCGTATAGATGTGAAAGGCACAGAGGATGTCAGAAGAAAGGTATGCAAAGAATTCTAGATAATGTAAAGCGGTCGAGGAGAAAGCCCGCGTAGCTCTCACCAGCGAACAAAAGAAACAATATTAGTTGACTTCATTCATGCATCCACAAACAGAAAGAAAATATGCATAGTTTTGAAGGAGACATTGCCCTAATAAAAATTTTCATTTTGATAATGGCCATGAAAATCAGCAGCCACTTACCGCACACATTCCCCCAACAAATGAGCGCGTGACAAGAATTAAAGTCATTACAACAGATAATGGGACTCTGACAGACACTTGTCCGTTCAGATATTTGATCGAAGGAAAGCATTGACACATCACTCTCTCATGACGAGACCTGATCGATAACCAAATTCCCGTCATGGATTACAACCAATCATGATGTAGCTAGATGTATCTATTGTCTATTTCTAGAAAACATCATGCGAAAAGTCTTTTAACGCAGAACAGTCAGTTTCATAGTTTTTAGAGATATTAGTTAGAAGAGAAGGGTAGCCCAAGCGGCGTCCTGGCCTATGTATTTGATCTTTTCAATGTAAGCTAGGTTGGCTGGAAAAATTAGTATATATAACGTCTATTGAATGTAATTTGAGTTCAATCGAAACGTAATGAAAAATTCTTGTAGCTTTGATGAAAAGATTCTAATTGTAGCAGTTGGATGTATTGTTTTCGTCTCCTTGCGTATGCAATTCCTGTTTTCTTTATTCATATATTTTTCTTTCTAAATCGGAACAAAAGTTTGAACCTGTGGATTCGCTGCAAAGCGCCCCTTGTTCGCGCCATTTAGAAAAAACATATTTCCTCTAAAGTTAACTCTGAATTCTTTCTCAGAGGTGGTCTGAGTTGCTTCCTGTGTTTTCTATTCGCCACACACAACGATTTTAAAACTGAAGATTGTTTCTCTCTTATCCTTTGTCCTCTCAAGCTCATTCATCGAGTCATTTGTTTCCATCATTTTCTTAAATCGACCCCATAGCCCAAAGTCTTACTCGTTTGCACCAATAGAACCAAAACGTACTATCCAACAGTGTTAAATATAGCCGACATTTTAAATCCATATCTTGTATCGAGACAAAGTATCTCGAGAGAGCCCTCTCTAGGTCCAAAAGGATAGTTTTGGGTCTCAAAGTTGGTTGAAATAGTTACCTCTGTCATCTGTTTATTATTCGAGAAGATTTACACAGTGTTAACATTCTGGCGTCGTTGTCGAGGACAAAATTGAATAGATTTTCCCTGGGAGAATGACTAACGTTGTAGTTTGACCCCTGAGGGTAACAAAGGGACAAGCATCTGTACTGGTTGAAACCTTTACCCTAGCGACTCCAGTAAAAAATTCCAGTAGCTCCAAGTAGAAAATATTAGGAACCCTAGCTTTGAAGACGATCTATGCCAGAGCAAATCTTGACCTAATCCCTACAGAGCCTATGTACGACCCCCAGAAAATTATGTGCAGGACTAGAGAGAAAGTGTTGGACCCATTCTATTACCTGAACATAAGTTTTTCCTTACCAAAAGAAGGCGTGAAAAGCATTGACAACCTTGAGTTTGACGCATTGTTTGAGAAAACCCTGTTAAGGTCTAAGTCGAAAACCATCTTGGACGAGATAGTTTTCGACCAAAAGAAATTCCAAGCCCTAGTGTCTAATAATATGCCTCAAATCCCAAACCCTCCTAGAGCCATGGCCTCCAGATTCACACCCCTCATTCTGCCAACCCAACTACATGATTTTCCCTAGAATTACAGCTAGAGGATTAATCTCTACGATGTTGAAGGGAACGTTTCATCCCAAAATCATCTAGATTGTTTCAATGATTTGATCGACCTAGAAGATGCAGACTATGCAGACATGAAAATGAGGTTGTTCATGCAGATTTTTGTGGGAGAGGTGAGGAAGTGGTTCAAATCCCTCCCGGTTGCAAGCATTCGAGACTTCACCGTGTTTGAAACATCTTTCATTACTAGATGGGGAGACAAGTAGAACCTCATTGCAGTTGTCAACGAAGTACAATTATATGAAGAAGGTGTCAGAGGAGATGGTGCAAGAATTCTCAGCCCATTTCATGAAGGTTTATAAATCGATTCCTGCATAGGTCCAACCACCTCCCAGGGCTATGCAGTTGCAATACACCAACTCCTTCGACAATGATTTCACCTTGTTGTTGAGAGAAAGAAGATCATCAAATCTAGATGCGATAATGAGCAATGCGATCGAGGTCGAGGTAAATATGATGGAATCGATGAAGATTAAACAAAGATTCAACAGAGGCGATAAGAATCCCCAAGGATATGTGCAACCATCAACATCAAGTCCACAGAGAACAAATTTTACTTAATGATGAGAACCATGGAGAAGCTAATGGAGAAAATGTCCATGGGAAACAAACCTGCTGCCTAGGAATAGCATGACCCCCAGCCCAGGAATCAAAACCTCAGGAGGGGTCAATTTGCTCAGATTAGACAAAAGAAACAAAGGGAGAAGAGATATCAAGGCGACCAGTAGACAAGGCCTCCATTCCAAAACAACTACGCGAATGAAGACGTCGATCAGATGTTCGAAGACCAAATGCATTGCTGTGATGACAAGAACCCGTGCGTGTTTTTGAAAAAGAGTGAACATGATCGAGACATGAGAAGAAATGACAATTTTATGCTGGATACAGACGATGCATGGATTTGGAAAACTGATGACACTCTATCCTAGGAAATGGAAGAGTTCATAAAAGGTTATTATAACGCCATCATGAAGTGTCAGAAGAAATATAACCTCAGGAGCAAGGAAGCATTTACCGAGCCTCAACAAACAAATCCCATAAGGAAACCTTCGGTGGAAACCCCTTCCACAAGATGACCGAGGCTGGATAGTATGACCAAGGATGTGACAGAGAAGGCAAAGTCAAAAGAGGAGGCCCCGAAGAAAACGTCAGAAGCAAGTCAAGAAGTGGGTGGAAAAGAGGCAGATAAAGTCTGCCCCCCTTTTAAATTTGAGAAAGAAATGGATAAAATAAAAATCTCTGTCGTGTTCAATGAAATTATCAGAATGGGTAAGTATCGGGAGCAGATTATTAAAATGATGAAAATGGGAGCGACCCTCGATACTTTGAATGTCCAATATGATCACCTTGCTAATCTATTTGGTCCACGTGTTAAGGAGACAAGTGATACTAAGGATGCACCTCCATTCTATGTCAATCTAAAGGTTCATGGCATGACCCTGCATAATGCCATGTTGGATTCCGATGCGTCACACAACCTCATGCCAAAGGTGATCATGGATGAATTGGGTTTGGATATCACTAGGCCCTATAAGGAAATTTTCTCTTTTGATTCGAGGAAATTCAAGTGCTTGGGTCTCATCAAGGACTTGGTCGTGTCATTGACCCAAATTCCTTCGATGAACATGGTTATGGACATGGTTGTGGCAGACATACTCCCTAATTTTGGCATGTTGTTGTCCAGATTGTGGGTTGCGAAGTTAAAAAGGGCCCTACAAATGGACATGTCATACGCCAAAGAGAAGTGTTGCTGAAATACATGGCAAGGAGCAAAACGTAGCCAAACAACCACCCCATATACTCCATCGAAACTGAGGTTGGTTCTTCTATATTCTACAATGACCTGAGTTTTGAAGAGGAAGAGTCGACAACCATCATGACAGTCGATGAGGAAACCATGCGGGAAGAAGCAGAGTGCACCGACCCAAAAGACCATGTGGAAAACAAGATGTGGAACATGAGTTTCAATGGTATTGTTAGCAAGGAAGGGGAAGGTTTCGGCATATGGGTAATCCCCCCTAAAGTGGGCACAAAGTTGTGCTCATACAAGCTCATGATCGAATTCACAAACAACATTGTCGGATATGAGGCACTATTTCTGGGCCTAAAGGTGTTGAAAGAATTAGGCGCAAAGAGGATAACAGTGCGTGGAGACTCTGAACTAGTCATAAACTAGGTTAAAGGCATATATCACAAAACACCCGAGGCTGAGAGCGTATAGAAACTTAGCGTTGGACCTCCTCAAAGAATTTTCAGAGTATGACCTATCTACTATCCCAAGGGAGAAAAATCATATCACTGATGAGTTGGCCACCTCAACCTCAGTTTTTAAAATCCCCATTTTTCCAAACAATAAATACGATATTGAAGTCAAACACAGGTCGGAAGTTCCTAATAATATCAAATACCGGGAGGTGTTTGAACACCACAAGCAGGTGGAGAGGTTTGTCCAAATGAGCGATGATTTTTCTAACACAAACATTGATGATTAATTTTGTTGCGACGAAGATGGGAGAGTAGATGCGTGCAATAATGACGACCCTTTCCAGAACCAGAGAGCTAGAAGAGACATAGTACAACTGAAAAATAACATCATCCCAAAGGGGTTAGTTCCGCTGGAAAAGTTTTTCGATGAAAATGATGTGGACAGGAATCCTAAGATCATTGCAAATGAAGAGGATGTCAAAGACTACAACATCGGTACTGAGGAGAACCCGAAAGTAATCAAATTATTGAAAACGCTCAGTCCAGAGGTCAAGCAGGACTACGTCAAGCTCATGAAGGATTTCCTCGATGTTTTTGCATGGAGATATGATGATTTGAAGGTGTATGAAACTAAAGTAATCCATCATGTTATCCCTCTCAAAGAAGACCAGAATCCTTTCAAACAAAATCCGAGACGAATAAATCCCCTGCTACTATCATTGATCGAAAAAAGAGATAAATAAATTGTTCGAAGCTAAGATTATTGTTTCTTTAAGATTCTCAAAATGGGTAGCTAAATTGGTACCTGTAAGAAAGAAGAGCGGAAAAATAAGATTGTGTGTGGACTTCTAAAAATTGAACAAAGTGTCCCTAAAGGACCATTACCCTCTCCTAAAAATGGACTATATCATGCAAAAGGTGGTGGGGTCCCAGAAGATGTCCATGCTGGATGGTTTTTCGAGGTATAATCAGATCATGGTCCACCCGGATGACAGAGAAAAAATGGCTTTCATGACTCCTTGGGGGACGTTCATGTACGCCAAGATGCCTTTCGGCCTCATGAATGTCGGAGCCACTTTACAAAGGGAAATGGACATCGTGTTTTCCGATGAGAAGGACAAGTTCATTGTGATCTATCTGGACGACATCATGGTATACTATGCCTCCAACGAACAACACCCTGAGCATCTGAAGAAAGTTTTCTAGAAGTGCAGGAAGTTCGGCATATCGCTAAATCCAAAGAAATCACATTTCGGGATGGAAGAAGGGAAGTTGTTGGGGAACATTATCTTGAAAGAAGGCATTAAGATAGACCCCAACAAGTTTCATGGAATCCTAAAAATCAGCACTTCGGGCAGTAAGAAATAAGTGCAATACTTCCCGGGAAAGGTAAACTTCTTGAGAAGATTCATCTCGAATAGGAAAGAAATTATAAATCACATAACTTGCATGCTCAGGAAGGGAAATGAGATCAAGCGGAATACGGAAGCTAGGAAATATGTTGAAGATATCAAGGTGGCGCTGAATAGAGCTCCTGTGCTAGCCAGTCTAGGATTCATGAAATATTTCATCCTATTTTCATTTGCCTCAGAGCATACTATTGTCGGTGTGTTGTTGCAGAAAGACGAGCAGAAATTTGAGAAACCTATAGTCTATTTAAGTAGGACATTGAGGGATTCTCCACTAAGGTATGACATTATGGAAAAAAAATCATACACCTTAGTGAAATCCCTGAAGGAGTTCATGATGTACATATTGCACTCCCATGCCATTGCTTATGTGCCCAACAACTCAGTAAAGGATATCCTGACTCAACCTGACACTGAAGGGAGAAGAAGAAAGTGGAAAGTGGCCATGCTGGAATACGATCTTGAAATCAAGCCTACGAAACTAATTAAGGTCAGGGCCTTGTGAAGATAATGGCACAGTTGGACTGCGATGCAGTAGGAATCAATTTCATTGATGATCTGTCAGAAAGTCGTCAGGAAGAAATGACTGCACATGTGTCTCAGAAGTTCATCGATTCACTGTGGTATGTAGGCATCATCTATGTGTTGAAGAATATCCAAGCCCCTCCGGGTGTAAGTAATACTAAGGACATATTTCTAAAGATTAAAGCGATTTAGTTCTGCATCCTGGATGACTCAGTCTACTGGAAAGATCTTGGGGGAATGTTGTGGAGGTGTTTGCTGGAAAATGATGCGAAGTGAGCCATAGAAGAATTCCACAAAGGTGATTGTGGAGGGAACCACTACCGGAAAACCATCGCACACAAAATCATGAGAGCAGGTTACTATTGGCCTACAATCTTCGCAGACGTATTCAAAGAAGTGTCCAACTGCCACGAATGTCAGATTTTCGATGGGAGAAGAAAGTTGCAGCCCCTTCCACTAAAGTCGATCTAAGTAGAAGCACCTTTCATGCAGTGGGGTTTGGATTTCATAGGGGAAATAAATCCTCCATCCTCGGTGCAACACAAATGGATACTCATGGCCATTGACTGCTTCACGAAATGGATAGAAATGATCTCCATGAAGCAAGCTATCGACGCAGTGATCATCCAATTTATAGAGACAAACATATTGTTGAGATTTGGATGCCCTGTCAAGATCATAACGGATAACGTGGTTGCATTCAAGTCCAAGAGGATGGAAAAGTTTTGTCAGGATTACAATATAACTCTGGGGCATTCTACGATGTACTACCCACAAGGAAACGGGTTAGCAGAATCCTCAAATAAAATCCTAACCAAGATCATCAAAAGAATCCTACAAGACAATAAGAAATCTTGGCATAAAAATCTTATCTATGCATTGTGGGAAGAGCGAGTTACCACAAATAAGTCCATCTCAACGTCTCCTTTTCAGATTGTATACAATGCATCTGCAATTTTCCCTACAACACTGGGGTTTCCCGTCAGAAATTTTCTACAAGAATAGGAGGGCAAGCTAGATGAAAGACAGAGGAGAATAAATCACTTGATTCACACACAACAAATGAGGGAACAGGTATACAATCGATCACAACTCCACCAGGAGAGGATGAAGAGAACCTTCGACAAGCATTCTAAGTAGGAGGAGTTTTAGGTAGGGGAGCTGGTGATAATATGGGATGCGCTAAATGAAGATAATAGAAAACACGAAAAATTCGACCACCTTTGGATGTGTCCATTTAGAGTCAACACGTATTGCGGGAGCAATGCTTATTTTCTAGAAGGATCAAATGGAGAATGCTTTGGTTGGGGGGCTGTAAATAACAGGTTCCTCAAACATATCTGATGAAATAAAATCCGTTTATGTCATATGTCATTGTAAATAGTCATTTTATTTTTTTTGTCGAGTCAGTAGGTCAGCAAAAAATTGAAGCCTAAAGTGAAGACCCTAAGTTTATGCTGAGTCTTTTAGAAGTTGCGTCGATAGGTTAGGTTCCTTTTTGTCTTTCATATTGCAATGTTGAAGAGTCTAAATAAGCCCTAGTGGTCAGGCACCTTGTCTACTATTCTTTTCTACCTCGCAGAGGGGATAACATCCTCGTTAGAGCCAGTTGTTAGCGCCACCATTTTTCTTTAAATTAGAGTCAGTTTTAGTCGAGTTATGGCCCATGTGTCAAAATAGGTGAATTCAGGTACGTAACAATGAAGGGGTCGAAGTCAACAAGTGGTTGGTTGACCCTTGGAAACAGGAAGGGATGTCAGAGTCGAAACATGCATAAATTGTACATGTATGTTGTTCCAAGAGAGTCAAGTCATGTTAAAAGGTAGTCTCTACATAACCTAGGTTGAGTCAGGTAGTTAATGGAATCTATGTCAATGAGTGCATTAACCATTATCAGCTCATTATGAAGGCCAAGGGAATGAAAAATCATGGTGTTCATATCATGTATGCCCTGTAGCCCTTACCACATGTACTTTAGACGCGGGGATGTGCCATGGAAAATCTGCAATTCGATTTGAAACATCCAGTCACCATGAATTCAATGTTCCTTGGCACGATTCCTCCTTCTACCCCCTCTGTTATAAATTTCAAATGCTCTGCACCCATTTTATTCATGAAACCAGGTCCCACACTGTTTGTTTTTTTCTCGCAAGCCCGAGTTGATCAAATTTTCCACCTTGTGCATTTGCTAGATCCACCGCGCACAAGATAAATACTAGTCACACCATGGAGACCTCCTAAAACATAAGAAAGGGCATGCATAGTAGAAGAATCGCCAGGCCCCAGCCCCAAAAATATTGGGATTCGTTCTCAATCACAACAACCATCCCCAAGGATCCAAAGGGAGTTTTCCCTTTACCCACGGAAGTGATGATATCTCACCGCACGGAACCTGGAATGGAAAGAGCTGAGAAGGAACGAAAGACATTATAAGCCATGTCTCCCTAATAGAAGATATCTCGAAGAAGGGTTAGGCTAAAGAATAATAAGAAAGTTGGGAAAACTCGAACCCCAGACGAGCCACGTGCAATATCGGTTGCTGAAAAATTACTTATGTGCATTATTCGGCTGGAACCTATTGAAGGTACAAGTTGAGAAATTAGGAGCAGAACGAGGGGGATGGATGTATCGGGTACAAATGATCAAGATCCATCTGAGCAATTGAAGCAGGCGAAACTCGTAATCGCCTAACTTTACCAGGAAAACAAAGAGCTGAGACAATAGCTAGTGACGAATACCATTGAAGTGTCAGTAGTGCAAGGCCGCGAAGGGAACGCAACGTGGCTCAAAATACATGTCAGAGAGGCACATGATACAATCGTACAACTGTGTGAGGCACAGAGGCTGTCAGAAGAAAGGTATGCAAAGCATTCCAGAGAATGTGAAGCAGCCGAGGAGAAAGCCCGTGTAACTCTTGCCAGTAAACATAAGAAACAAGATTAGCTGACTTCGTTCTTGCATCCGCAAACAGAAAGGAAATATTGACAATTTTGAAGGAGACATTGCCCTAAGTCATTTTGTCATTTTGATAACGGCCATGAAAATCAACAGCCACTTGTCGCGCACATTCCCCCAGCAAATGAGCACGCAAAAGGAATCAAAGTTGTTACAGCAGATAGTGGGACTCTAACAGACACTTGTCCGTTCAGATATCTGATCAAAGGAAAGCATTGACACATCACTCTCTCATGACAAGACCTGATCGATAATCGAATTCCCATGGTGGATTACATACAGTCATGATGTAGCCAGATGTATATGTTGTCTATTTTTGGAAAAGCGTCATGCGAAGAGTATTTTAATGCAAAACAATAAGTTTCCTAGTTTTTAGAGATATTAGTTAGAAGAGCAGGGTAGCCCAAGCGATGCCCTGGCCTATATATTTGATCTTTTCAATGTTTTCCAGGTTGGTTGGCAAAATTAGTATAGACAATGTTTATTGAATGTAATTTGAGTTCGATCGAAACTTAATGCAAAAGCCATGTAGCTTTGATGAAAAGATTATAATTGTAGCAGTTGGATGTATTGTTTTCCTTTCCTTGCATATGTACTACATGTTTTCTTTATTCATATCTTTTTCTATCTAAATCAGAATGAAAATTCGAACCTGTGGATTCGCTGTGCAACACCCCTTGTTTGTGACATTTAGACAAAACATATTTCCTCTAAAGTTAACTCTGAATTCATCCTCAATGGTGCTCTGAGTTGCTTCCTTTTTTTTCTATTTTCCACACACAATGACTTTAAAACTGAAGACTGTTGCTCGCTTATCCTTTGTCCTCTCAAGCTCAGTCACCGATTCATTTGTTTCCATCATTTTTTTAAATCGACCCCATAGCCCAAAGTCTTACTCCTTTGCACCAATATAACCAAAACTTATTATCCAACACTGTTAAATCTAGCCGACATTTTAAAGCCATATCTTGTATTGAGACAAAGTCTCTTGAGAGAGCCCTCTCCATGTTCGAAAGGCTAGTTTCGGGTCTCAAAGTTGGTTGAAATAGTTACCTCTGTCGTTTGTTTATCAGCTGAGCAGATTTACAGAGTGCTAACAGGAGCAAAGTTCTTTATACATATCCCAACAAATAGAATAATTTTAACAATCTTGCAAGAACATTGATTTAGTAATAATTGGAATAAGTGTGTCTGTGTGTGTGTGTGTCATATCTCTACACTTATCTCAATAATTTAAATATGTTGAGATATATATTATTCATCTTAAGATGAACAATATATGCTATGTCCACATACATCTCAATAATTAGAATATGTGTTAATATCCAAATAATTTCTCCACATATA
>SNQJ01S0053008.1:44727-62035 GCA_010110895.2 Picea sitchensis | reverse complement strand
ATCAAGGGGCCCCTCCTTGACCTTGACCTTGATGGGGCCCCTCCTTGACCTTGATTAGGACCTCATGGGGCCCCTACTTGCAATTGGTGCTTTGGTCACATGGTGTTGCAATAATTCCCAGAAACAAGGTTTACTTCCCTCCTAGACTTATTCAATATTGAGGGACTTCTTAGGCCCTGGTATAACCAATTAGTCATAATTGAAAGCTTAGTTCATAAATAATTTAAGGTTTTGTAATTTTGTAAGATCCATGTAGATTTATTTATTAGTGTGTTAAGTATGAATTAGGGTCCTAATTTGAATATTAAAATATTGGTATAACAATGTTGTAGTGTATAATTCCAAAGGATAAAAGCCTTGGCCCAGATGGGTGGACACAGGAAATCTTTCAAGCTTTCTTGATATTATCGGGGAGGGACTGGATGGGTGGACACAGGAACTCTTTCAGGCTTTCTTTGACATTATCGGGGAGGATCTTCACAGGCGAGTTGAGGAATCCAGATGTACAGGTCATGTTCCTGGAGCTCTCAATGTTTCCTTCTTTTCCCTTATCCCCAAGGTGATAAAACCAGAATCCTTTCATGATTTTAGGCCTATAGCCCTCTATAACTTTGTATATAAATTTATCTCTAAAATCATTTCTTCCTACCAGAAAGACAAACTGGCATCAAGTATCTCCTTCGAACAGTTTGGATTCCCTAAAGATAGATTGATCTATGATATTGTGGTGATAACTCAAGAGTGTTTACACACTACTAAGTCTAAGAAGTTAAGCTCAATTATTCTTAAGTTGGACTTAAAGAAGGCATATAACAAAGTGAGCTAGCAATTTCTACGGTTGTTGTTAATCCAGATTGGATTAAAGTTGGAGGTTACCCAATGGATTATGGTTTGTGTAACTTATGTTAACATGGCATTTTTAATAAATAGATCCCCTATTGAATTCTTTAACAACTATCGAGGTTTATGACAGGGATGCCCTCTCTCCCTTTTGTTGTTCCTTTTGGTTGTCCAGTGTTTTAGTAGATTATTGAAAAAGGTTGTGGAAGTAGGGTATTTTCATGGCCTCAAAGTTGCTTCTAAGACTATAATCTCACATCTTTTCTTTGTTGACGATGTTCTCATTTTAGGAATTGGCAAATTCAAGGATTGGATGGTGTTTCAATCTATTTTAACAAATTTTTGTCTTGCCTCTCGTATGGATGCTAATTTCCATAAGTCGTGCTTCCTTGCAAAAGATATAGATCCCAGTCTAGAGAAAAGGTTGCAGGCAACATTCAATATATATTTTATTACTATTGACAAAGGTATGAAATACCTCGGATTTTATTTAAAACCTAACAACTACAGGGTGGAAGATTGGAAATGGATGATTCAAAAGGTTGAGAAGAATATTGGAAATTGGTCCTTCTGTTGGCTCTCTCTGGGAGGAAGGCTTATTTTAGAAAAATCTGTGATACAGAGACTCCATGTGTACTGGCTTAGTCTAGTCAAGATTCCTTCCTCCATCCTCCATAGGATCCAACACCTCATTATTAATTTCATATGGAGAGGATCTAGAAAAAATACAGGCTTCCACTTAACTAAATGGTAAAATGTCACTAGGCCAATGGAAAATGGTGGATGGGGTATTCAGAATATATATTGGTTTGCCCAGTCCTTGGCTGCCAAGTCATGTTGGATAGATCTATTCGGTAAAGGATTGTTGAATTTGATACTAAAAAACAAATATCTTAAAGGTATCGACCTGACTTCTTGGTTGCACAAAGATGATTATAAGTTCCCAGTAGCTTCTATTATCTAGAAACTTTTCATGGATTCTATGCCTATTATTACGCAGTGGATGGCTTGGTTGATTGGATGTGGTAAACAAGTCATTCTTGGTTTAGATCCTTTCATCGGAGGTAATGCATCTTTCAGACTCTTAGGTCCTTTAATTCAACATCTTAACAATTTGCATATCTTCTCTTTAGCATAATTGGTTTTCCCATATGATGTTGGTACTAAACAAGGATGGCTTGAGGCTAATCACCTTGGTCTTTCAGGGGAGATGGATACATAATGGAGCAACTTTATTTTAATGTTGCGGAGTAGTGGAATCTCTCTTAATAATTTGAGTGATAAGATATTTTGGTCTTGGAACAAAGCTATGGGTTCTGCAACTACTAATTTATCATATCAATCAATTTATTTTATTAACCTCTTGGAAGAAAATAGATAGTGGTATAAGGTTATTTGGAAATTAAGTATCCGAGGTAAAATTATTTGTTTTACGTGGTTATGTTTGAAGGACTGTATTCTTACTGGTGCAAATTATAGGAGAAGGGGTGGAATTGGACCTTCGATATGTAGTCTCTGTCTCAGAGATGAAGAGACGACAACACATATTTTTGTGCACTGTGAAACTTCTCTATCCATTTGGAAAGATGTCCTAAGTTATCCGAAGATTCTCGAATCTTGGAGCTGTTCTTCTTTAGAAGATAATATGTTACTTTGGTTCACTCAATACCTAAAGATGCAACATATTATCTTTCTCGTGATTTGGGGCATTTGGAAGTACATAAATAAATTATTATTTGAAAACTAGCACAGACAAGATTCCATTATAGTCACATAAATTCTTCTTTCAATTAAAGAACTCACTAGGGCTTGCGAAGTTGAAAAAATTGAATACATTCTCAATCCAATCTTCTTTGATGATACTCCAATAATGGGGTCTCTTACACTTTGCTTCTAGATTATCCATAAACAAGATAATGGTGGTTGGATCTTCAAAGGTGGCCATTGACTGGATTAATGAAAAATTAAAATTCAACCTATTATATCTATATACCTAGAAATGTAAAATCAGGGGTTTCCCTGTGAGAGTTTGAATCTCTCAGGCGACATGAAATTTTGATTTATAATTTATGTTCTTACCATTGACTGACTGGAATGTCATCCGTTTGTTTGGCACTCTGTCATTGGTTTAATTTCTTTCCTGCTATGGATGACTGAAAAGTGCTTCTGTTATTTAAACAATTATGTTTTCAATGCTACAGTGCAGCACCATTGACTCACTGGAATGGAATTTGTTTGTTTGGTGCTCTCTGTCATTGGTTTAATGTTTTTCCTACTATGGATGACTAAAATGTGCTCCTGCTTTCTTTTAAACCATTATGTTTTCAATGTTGTATGTGCACCTCCAATGCAGTTTGATTTACCATTAAATAAAAGACAAGAGTAAACTCCAGGCGGGTGTACTCTAACAGATTACAAAATAAAGGAGCTTATTGCATCCCATCAATAACAAAATTGCACACAAAATTGTATACCTTTTAATATAAGGGTTGGATTTCAAATTGTAGGCAGATAAAGTGGATTTTGCATCATATATATTAATGCACATTCCTGCTAGGGTTATTAGGAACATTACACCTAAAAAATATTGGAATGGATGGAAGTCTTCTATTCCTCGCTTTAGGCTTGTGGTTTTGGAGCTCATATTTTATATGATAGAAAGGAAGAAATTGGAATTGAAAGAGTCACAAATTTAGATTTTCTTTGTTTCAATGAGGAGCCCAAGGTAATCCACTTATATGATCCATCTATTATTGGTTTCATTATTCGAAGAGAGATTGTCTTCGAAAGGAACTCCCCTTATTCAACTTCATCTTATCCTTTAACATTTGATTATGTTAAAGGAAGGGAAATGAGATCAAGTGGAATACGAAAGCTAGGAAATATGTTGAAGATATCAAGGTGTCGCTGACTACAGCTCCTGTGCTAGCTAGTCCAGGCTTCACGAAATATTTCATCCTATTTTCATTTTCCTCAGAGCATACTATTGTCAATGTGCTGTTGCAGAAAGATGAGAAGAAATTTGAGAAACCTATAGTCTATTTCAGCATGACATTGAGGGATGGTCCACTAAGGTACGACATTATGGAAAAAAAATCATATGCCTTAGTGAAAGCCCTGAAGGAGTTCATGATGTACATATTTCACTCCCATGTCATTTCTTATGTGCCCAACAACTTAGTAAAGGATATCCTGACTCAACGTGACCCTGAAGGGAGAAGAAGAAAGTGGAAAGTGGCCATGCTGGAATACGATCTTGAGATCAAGCCTACGAAACTGATTAAGGGTCAGGGTCTTGCAAAGATAATGTTGTAGTCAAACTGCGATGCAGTAGGAATCAATTTCATTGATGATCTGTCAGAAAGTCCTCAAGAGGAAATGACTGCACATGTGTCTCAGAAGTTTGTCGATTCACCGTGGTATGCAGGCATCATCTATGTGTTGAAGAATCTCCAAGCCCCTCCGGGTGTAAGTAAGACCAAGGACATATTTCTAAATCTTAAAGTGGTTAAGTTCTGCATCCTAGATGACTCAGTCTACTGGAAATATCTTGGGGGAATGTTGTCGAGGTGTTTGCTGGAAAATGATGCGAAGCGAGCCATAGAAGAATTCCACAAAAGTTATTATGGAGGGCACCACTACTGGAAAACCATCGCGCACAAAATCCTGAGAGAAGGTTACTATTGGCCTACAATCTTCGTGAACGTATACAAAGAAGTGTCCAGCTGCCACGAATGTCAGATTTTCGATGGGAGAAGAAAGTTGCAGCCCCTTCCACTAAAGTCGATCTCAATAGAAGGACCTTTCATGCAGTGGGGTTTGGATTTCATATGGGAAATAAATCCTCCATCCTTAGCGCAACACAAATGGATACTCATGGCCACTGACTACTTCATGAAATGGATAGAAGGGATCTCCATGAAGCAAGCTATCGACGCATTCATCATCCAATTTATAGAGACAACATATTGTCGATATTTGGATGCCCCTTCAATATCATAATAGATAACGTGGTTGCATTCAAGTCCAAGAGGATGGAAAAGTTTTTTCAAGATTACAATATAACTCTGGGGCATTCTACGACATACTATCCACAAGGAAACGAGTTAGCAGAATCCTCAAATAAAATCCTAACGAAGATCATCAAAAGACTAATGCAAGACAATAAGAAATCTTGGCATAAAAATCTTATATATTCATTGTGGGAAGAGCGAGTTACCACAAATAAGTCCATCTCAACATTGCCTTTTCATGTGAAATATCTGAAGGAGATCTCATGCATACTTGGCTTGAGAAAGTTTGATGCCTGATGCATCTTGATTGATCTCAATTCCAAGGAAGAAGTGTAGCAGACCCATGTCTGTCATCAAAAACCTGTCATGAAGAATCCTCTTGACTGCAGCAATTGCTGAAGTCGAGCAACTGGTGACCAACAAATCATCGAAAAACATAACTTAAAGTAGAAGTGAATCAACCATATTGAGCATGTATATATTCGGGTCTGATTTACAATGTACAAAGTTCTGTGACAACAGGTAGGAGTCCATCTTGGCATACCATGCCCTCGGAGCTTGCTTGAGGCGATAAAGTGACTTCTTCAGTCGAAAGACCAAAGATGAGTCCTTCATAAATCCCTAGGAATGCTCCATGTAGATCTCCTTAGAGAGATCATCGTGAAGAAATGCATTCTTCACGTCCATCTGATGGACTTTCTATCCCTTGGCTGCCACAATGGAAAGTTCCAATCGTATGGAATCCATCTTCTCTACTGGAGCGAAGGTCTCATCATAGTCAATACCATGAACTTGATGAAAGCCTTTGGCGACAAGCCTGGCTTTGTATCTGCTGATCTGTCTATCTGTCATGCTCTTGGTCCTATAGACCCATATGCATCTGACAATTTTCCTCCCAAAAGGAAGGGGAACCAGATCCCAAGTCTGGTTCTCGAGGAGGGAGTTATACTCCTCCTACATGGCGGATTCCCAAAAGGGATTTCTAGTAGCCTTACCATAAGACTGTGGATCTGAAGGCTGAACCAAGAAAAAATGCCTAGAAGGAAATGGTTCAGTGGAAGTGAGTGCAATAGGAGGATCCTCAAAATCAGATCAATTCCTCGTAGTATCGGTTGGATCACCAACAAGATCCCCTGCACCCTGAAGAGTAGTATGTGCCCACTTGGGCCTCTACTATAGCTCTACGACTGCATCTGAATGCTCTGACTCTTCATCTCACTGTACTGAATCTTAATATAAATCATCTGAGTCCTTTGAATTAGAACTCTCGTCTAAAGAAGAGTCAGCATGTGCATGCTCATCATCTCGGATAGGTGGAAGAGTAAAGGTGTCTATGTGTGACTGTTGAGGTACATGCAAGACACTTTCGTCCAATTGGACACTACTCTCAATGATGAGCCGGTCCGAGGAAATATCAATAAGCTGATATCCCTTCACACCATCAGGTTATCCAACAAAAATGCACTCAGTGCTCTGTGGATCAAGTGCCTTCCTCTTTTCAGAGGGAATGCGGGCCAATGCATGAGAACCAAAAATGCGAAAGTGGGTCACTTCAGTTTTGAGGCCGCTCCAAGCCTTGTAGGGGGTCTTATCCTTGACAAATGATCAAGAGCCATGTCATCAGCTGAAGTAGGTGAAACTAGCTATCGCTAAACTTTACCAGGAAAATAGAGAGTTGAGACAACAACTAGCGATGAAGACCATTGAAGTGTCAGCAACGCAAGGTCATGAAGGGAATGTGACATGGCTCAAAAGACAGCTCATAGAGGTGCAGGATACAATCGTATAGATGTGCAAGGCACATACGATGTCAGAAGAAAGGTATGAAAATCATTCCAGAGAATGTAAAGCGATCAAGGAGAAAGCTCGTGCAGCTCTCACCAGCGAACAGAAGAAACAATATTAGCTGACTTCGTTCATGCATCCGCAAACAAAAAGAAAATCTTCACAGTTTTGAAGGAGACACTGCCCTAATAAATTTTGTCATTTTGATAATGGCCATGGAAATCAGCATCCACTTACCGCACACATTCCCCCAAAAAATGAGCGCGCAACAAGAATCAAAGTCATTACAACAGATAATGGGACTCTGACAGACACTTGTCCATTTAGATATTTGATTGAAGGAAAGCATTGACACATCACTCTCTCATGACGAGACCTGATTGATAACTGAATTCTTGTGGCGGATTACAAACAATCATGATGTAGCCAGATGTATCTATTGTCCATTTTTGGAAAACATCATGTGAAGAGTCTTTTAACGCAGAACAGTCAGTTTCCTAGTTTTTAGAGATATTAGTTAGAAGAGCAGGGTAGCCCAAGCGACGTCTTGGCCTATATATTTGATCTTTTCAATGTAAGTCAGGTTGGTTGGAAAAATTAGTATAGATAACATCTATTGAATGTAATTTGACTTCTTTCTAAACTTAATGAAAAATTCTTGTAGCTTTGATGAAAAGATTCTAATTGTAGCAGTTGGATGTATTGTTTTCGTGTCGTTGCATATGAGCTTCCTATTTTCTTTATTTGTATCTTTTTTTGTCTAAATCGGAACAAAACTTTGAACCTGTGGATTCGTTGCACAACGCCCCTTGTTCGCGCCATTTAGACAAAATGTATTTCCTCTAAAGTTAACTCTGAATTCATCCTCAGAGGTGGTCTGAGTTGCTTCCTGTGTTTTCTATTTGCCACACACAACTATTTTAAAACTGAAGATTGTTTCTCTCTTATCCTTTGTCCTCTCAAGCTCATTCATTGAGTCATTTGTTTCCATCGTTTTCTTAAATCGACCTCATAGCCCAAATTATTACTCGTTTGCACCAATAGAATCAAAACGTGCTATCCAACAGTGTTAAATATAGCCGAAATTTTAAAGCCATATCTTGTATCGAGACAATGTCTCCCGAGAGAGACCTCTCTAGGTCCGAAAGGATAGTTTTGGGTCTCAAAGTTGGTTGAAATAGTTACCTCTGTCATTTGTTTATTAGTCGAGAAGATTTACACACTGCTAACATTCTGGTGTCATTGTCGAGGATGAAATTGAATAGATTTTCCCTGGGAGAACGACTAACGTTGTAGTTTAACCAAGGAGGGTAACAAAGGGAAAAACATCTATACTGGTTGAAACCTTTACCCTAGCGACTCCAGTCAAAAAGTCCAGTAGCTCCAAGTAGCAAATCTCAAGAACCCTAGCTTTGAAGATGATCTATACTAGAGAAAATCCTGACCTAATCCCTACAGATCCTATGTACAACCTCGAGAAAATTATGCGTAGGACTAGAGAGAAAGTGTTGGAACCATTCTATTACCTGAACATAAGTTTTTCCTTACCAAAAGACGACATGCAAAGCAATGACAACCTTGAGCTTGACGCATTGTTTGAGAAAACCTTGTTCAGGTCTAAGTCAGAAACCATCTTGGATGAGATAGTTTTCGACCAGAAGAAATTCCAGGCCCTAGTGTCTAATAATATGCCTCAAATCCCAAACCCTCCTAGAGCCATGGCCTCCAGATTAACACCCCTCATTCTGCCAACCCAACTACATGATTTTCCCCAGAATTACAACTAGAGGATTAATCTCTACGATGTTGAAGGGAACGTTTCATTCCAAAATCATCTGGATTGTTTCAATGATTTCGTCGACCTAGAAGACGTAGACTATGTAGACATGAAAATGAGGTTGTTCACGCAGATTTTTGCGGAAGAGGTGAGGAAGTGGTTCAAAGGCCTCCCGGCTGCAAGCATTCGAGACTTCACCGTGTCTGAAACATATTTCATTACTAGATGATGAGACAAGAAGAACCTCATTGCAGTTGTCAACGCAGTACAATAATATGAAGAAGGCGTCGCAGGAGACGGTGCAAGAATTCTCAGCCCATTTCATGAAGGTTCATAACTCGATTCCTGCAGAAGTCCAACCACCTCCCAGGGCTACGTAGTTGCGATACACCGACTCCTTCGACAATGATTTCACCTTGTTGTTGAGAGAAAGAACATCATCAAATCTAGACACGATAATGAGCAATGCGATTGAAGTCGAGGTAAATATGATGGCATCAATGAAGATTAAACAATGATTCAACAGAGGCGATAAGAATCCCCAAGGAAATGCGCAGCCATGAATGTCAAGTCCACAGACAACAAATTTGACTTAATGATGAGAACCATGGAGAATCTAATGAAGAAAATGTCCATGGGAAACAGACCTACTGCTCGGGAATAGCATGACCCCCAGCCCAGGAATCAAAACCTCAGGAGGGTTCAAGTTGATTATATCAGACAAAGGAAACAAAGGGAGCAGAGAGATCAAGGAGACCAGTAGACAAGGCCTCCATTCCAAAAAAACTACATGAATGAAGACTTCGATCAAATGTTCGAAGACCAAATGCATTGTTGTGATGACAAGAACCCATGCGTGTTTTTGACAAAGAGTGAACATGATCAATACATGAGAAGAAATGACAATTTTATGTTGGATACAAACGATGCATGGATTTGGGAAACTAATGACACGTTGTCCTAGGAAATGGAAGAGTTCAGAAAAGGTTATCAGAATGCCATCATGAAGTTTTAGAAGAAATATAACCTTGGGAGCAAGGAAGCATCTACCGAGCCTCAACAAACAAATCCCATAAGGAAACCTCTGGTGGACACCCCTTCCACAAGCCGACCGAGGCTGGACAACATGACCAAGGATGCGACAGAGAAGGAAAAGTCGAAAGAGGAGGCCCCGAAAAAAAGATCAGAAGCAAGTCAAGAAGCAGGTGGAAAAGAGGTAGATAAAGTTTGTCTCCCTTTTAAATTTGAGCATGAAATGTCTAAAATCAAAATCTCTGTCCCGTTCAATGAAATTATCAGAAAGGGAAAGTATCGGGAGCATATTATTAAAATGATGAAAATGGGAGCGACCCTCGATACTTTGAATGTCCAAGACGATCACCTTGCTAGTCTATTTGGTCCACGTGTTAAGGAGACAAGTGATACTAAGGATGTACCTCCATTCTACGTCAGTCTAAAGGTTCATGGCATGAACCTGCATAATGCCATGTTGGATTCCGGCGCGTCGCACAACCTCATGCCAAAGGTGATCATGGATGAATTGGGTTTGGATATCACCAGGCCATATAAGGACCTTTTCTCTTTTGATTCGAGGAAATTCAAGTGGTTAGGTCTCATCAAGGACTTGGTCGTGTCATTGACCCAAATTCCTTCGATGAACATGGTTATGGACATGGTCGTGGAAGACATACCCCCTAATTTTGGCATGTTGTTGTCCAGATTGTGGGCTATGAAGTTAAAAGGGGCCCTACAAATGGACATGTCATACACCACCATTCCTATCTTTGGCCAAGACATACGGTTTTACAGAGAAGTGTTACTGAAATACATGGCAAGCAGTAAAACGTATCCAAACCACCACCCCATATACTCCATCGAAACTGATGTTGGTTCTTCTATATTCTACAATGACCTGAGTTTTGAAGAGGAAGAGTCAACAACCATCATGACAGTCCAAGAGGAAACCGTGCGGGAAGAAGCAAAGTGCACCGACCCAAAAGACCATGTGGAAAAAGAGATGTAGAACATGAGTTTCAATGGTATTGTTAGCAAGGAAGGAGAAAGTTTCGGTGTATGGGTAATCCCCCCTGAAGTGGCCACAAAGTTGTTCTCATAAAAGCTCATGATCGAATGCACAAACAACATTGTCGGGTATGAGGCACTATTTCTGGGCGTAAAGGTGTTGAAAGAATTAGGTGCAAAGAGGATAACAGTGCGTGGAGACTCTGAACTAGTCATAAACTAGGTTAAAGGCATATATCACAAAACACCCGAGGCTGAGAGCGTATAGAAACTTAGCGATGGACCTCCTCGAAGAATTTTCAGAGTATGACCTATCTACTATCCCAAGGGAGAAAAATCATATCACTGATGAGTTGGCCACCTCAGCCTCAGTTTTTAAAATCCCCATTTTTCCAAACAATAAATACGATATTGAAGTCAAACACAGGTCGAAAGAGCTCGATAATATCAAATACTTGGAGGTGTTTGAAGATGACAAGCAGGTGGAGAGGTTTGTCCAAATGAGTGACAATTTCAGTAACACAAACATTGACGATGAATGTTGTTCCTATGAAGATGGGAGAGCAGATGCGTGCAGTAATGATGAACCTTTCCAAAACCAAAGAGCTAGAAGGGACATAGTACAACTGAAAAATAACATCATCCCAAAGGGGTTAGTGCCGCTGTAAAAACTTTTCGACGAAAATGACATGGACATGAATCCCAAGATCATTGCAAACAAAGAGGATGTCGAAGACTACAACATCGGGACTGAGGAGAACCTAAAGGTAATCAAATTATTGAAAACGCTCAGTCCAAAGGTCAAGTGGGACTATGTCAAGCTCATGAAGGATTTCCTCGATGTTTTCGCATGGAGATATGACGATTTGAAGGTGTATGAAACTAAAGTAATCCATCATGTTATCCCTCTCAAAGAAGACCAGAAGCCTTTCAAACAAAAGCTAAGATGAATAAATCCCTTGCTACTATTGTTGATCGAAAAAAGAGGTAAATAAATTGTTCGAAGCTAAGATTATCGTTTCTTTAAGATTCTCGAAATGGGTAGCTAAATTGGTACCTGTAAGAAAGAAGAGTGGAAGAATAAGAATGTGTGTGGACTTCTAAAACTTGAACAAAGTGTCCCTAAAGGACCACTACCCTCTCCCGAAAATGGAATATATCATGCAAAAGGTGGTGGGGTCCCAGAAGATGTCCATGCTGGACGGTTTTTCGAGGTATAATCATATCATGGTCCACCCAGACAATAGAGAAAAAATGGCTTTCAATACTCCTTGGGGGACGTTCATGTATGCCAAGATGCCTTTCGGCCTCATGAATGTCGAAGCCACTTTACAGAGGGAAATGGACATCGTGTTTTCTGACAAAAAAGATAAGTTCATTGTGATCTATCTGGACGACATCATGGTATACTCTGCCTCCGACGAACAACACCCTGAGCATCTGAAGAAAGTTTTCTAGAAGTGCAGGAAGTTCGGCATATCGCTAAATCCAGGAAATCACATTTCGGGATGGAAGAAGGGAAGTTGTTGGGGCACATTATCTTGAAAGAAAGCATTAATATAGACCCCAGCAGGGTTCATGGAATCCTAAAAATCAGCACTACGGGAAGTAATAAGGAAGTGCAATACTTCCTGGGAAAGGTAAACTTCTTGAGAAGATTCATCTCGAACATGACAGAAATTATAAATCACATAACTTGCATGCTCAGGAAGGGAAATGAGATCAAGTGGAATACGAAACCTAGGAAATATGTTGAAGATATAAAGGTGGCACTGACTAGATATCCTGTGCTAGCCAGTCCAGGCTTCACGCAATATTTTATCCTATTTTCATACGCCTCAGAGCATACTATTGTCGGTGTGTTGTTGCAGAAAGACGAGCAAAAATTTGAGAAACCTATAGTCTATTTTAGCAGGATATTGAGGGATGCTCCACTAATGTATGACATTATGGAGAAAAAGTCATACGCCTTAGTGAAATCCCTAAAGGAGTTCATGATGTACATATTGCACTCCCATGTCATTGCTTATGTGCCCAACAACTTAGTAAAGGATATCCTGACTCAACCTGACCCTGAAGGGAGAAGAAGAAAGTGGAAAGTGGCCATGCTGGAATACGATCTTGAGATCAAGCCTACAAAACTAATTAAGGGTCAGGGCCTTGCGAAGATAATGGTGCAGTTGGACTGCAATGCAGTAGAAATCAATTTCATTGATGATTTGTCAGAAAGTCCTCAGGAAGAAATGACTGCACATGTGTCTCAAAAGTTTGTCGATTCACCGTGGTATGCAGGCATCATCTATGTGTTGAAGAATCTCCAATCCCCTCCGGGTGTAAGTAAGACCAAGGACATATTTCTAAAGCTTAAAGAGGTTAAGTTCTACATCCTGGAAGACTCAGTCTACTGGAAAGATCTTGGGGGAATGTTGTCGAGGTGTTTGTTGGAAAATGATGTGAAGCAAGCCACAGAAGAATTCCACAAAGGTGATTGTGGAGGGCACCAATACTGGAAAACCATCATGCACAAAATCCTAAGAGCAGGTTACTATTGGCCTACAATCTTCACAGATGTATACAAAGAAGTGTCTAGCTACCACGAATGTTAGATTTTCGATGGGAGAAGAAAGTTGCAACCCCTTACACTAAAGTCGATCTCAGTAGAAGCACCTTTCTTGCAGCGGGGTTTGGATTTCATAGGGGAAATAAATCCTCCATCCTTGGTGCAACACAAATGGATACTCATATCCAATGACTACTTCACGAAATGGATAGAAGCGATCTCCATGAATCAAGCTACTGACGCAGTCATCATCCAATTTATAGAGACAAACATATTGTCGAGATTTGGATGCCCCATCAAGATTATAACGGATAACGTGGTTGCATTCAAGTCCAAGAGGATGGAAAAGTTTTTTCAGGATTACAATATAACCCTGGGGCATTCTACGACGTACTACCCACAAGGAAACGGGTTAGCAGAATCCTCAAATAAAATCCTAACCAAGATCATCAAAAGACTCCTGCAAGACAATAAGAAATCTTGGCATAAAAATCTTATTTATGCATTGTGGGAAGAGTGTGTTACCACAAATAATTCCATCTCAACGTCACCTTTTCAGATTGTATACAGTGCATATGCAATTTTCCCTACCACACTAGGGTTTCTCGTCAGAAATTTTCTACAGGAACAGGAGGCCAAGCTAGATGACACACAGAGCCGAATAAATCACTTGATTCACACACAACAGATGAGGGAACAGGTATACATTTGATCACAACCCCACCAGGAGAGGATGAAGAGAACCTTCGACAAGCATTCTAAGTAGGAGGAGTTTCATCTAGGGCAGTTGGTGCTAAGATGGGATGCGATAAATGAAGATAACAGAAAGCACGAAAAATTTGACCACCTTTGGATGGGTCCATTTAGAGTCAGCACGTATTGCGGGAGCAACACTTATTTTCTAGAAGGATCAAATGGAGAATGCCTTGGTTGGGGGCCTGTAAACAACAGGTTCCTCAAACATTATCTGATGAAATAAAATCCGTTTATGTCATATGTCATTGTAAATAGTCGTTTTATTTTTTTTGTCGAGTCAGTAGGTCAGCAGAAAATTGAATCCTGAAGTGAAGACCCTGAGTTTATGCTGAGTCTTTTAGAAGTTGCGTCGATAGGTTAGGTTTTGTTTTTTCTTTCATATTGCAGTTTTGAAGAATCTAAATAAAGCCTAGTGGTTAGGCACCTTGTCTACTATTCTTTTCTACCTCGCAGGGAGGATAGCATCCTCGTTGGAGCCAGTTGCTAGCGCCGCCATTTTTCTTTAAATTAGAGTCGGTTTTAGTTGAGTTATGTCCCATTTGTCAAAATAGGTGAAGTCAGGTATGTAACAATGAAGGGGTCGAAGTCAACAAGTGGTTGGTTGGCCCTTGGAAATGGGAAGGGATGCCAGAGTCAAAACATGCGTAAATCGTACATGTATGTTGTTCCAAGAGAGTCAAGTCATGTTAAAAGGTAGTCTCTACATACCCCAGGTTGAGTCAAGTAGTTAATGGAAGTCGCGTCGACGAGTGCATTAACCATTATCAACTCATTATGAAGGCCAAGGGAATGAAAAATTATGGCGTTCGTATCATGTATGCCCTGTAGCCCTTACCTCATGTACTTTACACGTGGGGATGTGCCATGGAAATCTGCAATTCGATTTGAAACATCCAGTCACCATGAATTCAGTGTTCTTTGGCACGATTCCTCCTTCTTCCCCCTCTGTTATAAATTTCAAATGCTCTGCACCCATTTTATTCATGAAACCAAGTTCTGCACTAATTGTAATTTTTCTCGCAAGCCCAGGTTGATCGAATTTTCCACCTTGTGCATTTGCTAGATCCACCACGCACAAGATAAATACTAGTCGCACCATGGAGACCTCCGAAAACATAAGAAAGGGCATGCATAGTAGAAGAATCGCCAGGTCCCAGCCCCAAAAAGATTGGGATTCGTTCTCAATCACAACAAGCATCCCCAAGGATCCAAAGGGAGTTTTCCCTTTACCCATGGAAGCGATGATATCTCACCGCATGAAATCTGGAATGGAAAGACCTGACCAGGAAGGAAAGACATTATAAGCCATGTCTCCCCAATAGCAGATATCTCGAAGAAGGGTTAGGCTAAAGAATAATAAGGAAGTTGGGGAAACTCGAACCCTAGACGAGCCACATGCAATATCGGTTGCTGAAAAATTACTTATGTGCGTTGTTCGGCTGGAACCTATTGAAGGTACAAGTTGAGAAAGTAGGAGCAGAACAAGGGGGACAAATGTTGTGGGTAAAAATGATCAAGAGCCATATCAGCAGCTGAAGCAGGTGAAACTAGTTATAGTCGAACTTTACCAGGAAAACAGATAGCTGAGACAACAACTAGCGAAGAATACCATTGAAGTGTCAGTAATGGAAGGTTGCGAAGGGAAGGTGACGTGGCTCAAAAGAGATCTTAGAGAGGCGCAGGATACAATCATACAATTGCGTGAGGCATAGAGGCTGTCAGAAGAAAGGTATGCAAATCATTCCAGAGAATGTGAAGCGGCCGAGGAGAAAGCCCGCGAAACTCTCGCCAGCGAACATAAGAAACAAGATTAGCTGACTTCATTCTTGCATTTACAAACAGAAAGGAAATATTGACAATTTTGAAGGAGACATTGCCCTAAGTCATTTTGTCATTTTGATAATGGCCATGAAAATAAACAGCCACTTGTCGTGCACATTCCCCCAGCTAATGAGCATGCAAAAGGAATCAAAGTCGTTACAACAGATAGTGGGACTCTAACAAACACTTGTCTATTCAGATATCTGATCAAAGGAAAGCATTGACACATCACTCTCTCATGACAAGACCTAATCGATAACCAAATTCCCATGGTGGATTACAAACAGTCATGATGTAGCCAGATGTATATGTTGTCTATTTTTGGAAAAGCATCATGCGAAGAGTCTTTTAATGCAAAACAATAAGTTTCCTAGTTTTTAGAGATATTAGTTAGAAGAGAAGGGTAGCCCAAGCGACGCCCTGGCCTATATATTTGATCTTTTCAATGTAATCCAGGTTGGTTGGCAAAATTAGTATAGACAACGTTTATTGAATGTAATTTGAGTTCGATCGAAACTTAATGCAAAAGCCATGTAGCTTTAATGAAAATATTCTAATTGTAGAATTTGGATGTATTGTTTTCCTTTCCTTGCATATGTACTTCATGTTTTCTTTATTCATATCTTTTTCTGTCTAAATCAGAATGAAATTTCGAACTTGTGGATTCGCTGTGCAACACCCCTTGTTCGTGACATTTAGACAAAACATAATTCCTCTAAAGTTAACTCTGAATTCATCCTCAATGGTGCTTCGAGTTGCTTCCTGTGTTTTCTATTCGCCACACACAACGACTTTAAAAATGAAGATTGTTGCTCGCTTATCCTTTGTCCTCTCAAGCTCAGTCACCGATTCATTTGTTTCCATCATTTTCTTAAATCGACCCCTTAGCCCAAAGTCTTAGTCCTTTGCACCAATAGAACCAAAACTTATTATCCGATAGTGTTAAATCTAGCCGACATTTTAAAGCCATATCTTGTATCGAGACAAAGTCTCCTGAGAGAGCCCTCTCTGTTAAGGTCCTAACCCGCACATAGGTAGATCAATGTATTTGGATGTAATAAAGGTCAATATTAATAAGACCTTTCAATAAAATAGAATAAGGCGGATGTAAGAAGACCTTATAGAAGTTTCCGCTTCTAGAAGGATCTTCCTCTAGATGCTTCTCTTAATAGACATATTTAGTATAAATAAGGGTCGAGGGTATGAAAACCCTAGCTTGGATATTATTGTAACAGAGCGCTGATCGACTGGAGGTTGCCCCCTCGAAGAGGCCCGTGAACATTGCTATCTGAATCAAAGTGTTGTTCTGTTGCTATTTCGTATATCATTTCTGTGTATTGTGAAGATTATGCTGGATATTTTACTGTTATTCTATTATTTCTAGCATTTCATTTATGTTCTGCATATTTTATATATCTGGTATCTTGCAAGTGGTATCAGAGCACTTTCCTTGGCAGAAATTGTGGGTATTTTTTTCCAGGGTAGAGACGTATTCCGACGTCTTTAAGCCACAGAGATCCGTCATTACGCGCATAAACCCGCAGTTGAGGGATTCATACACGTAGGAAATACAAGTGGTTCTTAAGCGCACATCTGTTGGCCACCCTTGTAACCCCTATTGGTACCCCTTCGAGTGGTAGAACATCAGACAGCACTTGTGTACGGATCAGCCTAGATTTCCTGAAGCCCTCTGTAGATAAACCTATCGGCCGCTGGACTGTTATAGTGTCACCG
>SNQJ01S0053008.1:24301-44717 GCA_010110895.2 Picea sitchensis | reverse complement strand
GCTAGTAAAGTGGAAAGATATGACTCCAGCAGATGCCACTTGGGAACCAGCTACCATTCTGCAGCAGTTTCCACATCTCAAGCCTTGAGGACAAGGCTGTTTTTAAGGGGGCGGAGATGTTAAGGTCCTAACCCGCACATAGGTAGATCAATGTATTCAGATTAAATAAAGGTCAATATTAATAAGACCTTTCAATAAAATAGAATAAGGCAGATGTAAGAAGACCTAATAGAAGTTTCCGCTTCTAGAAGGATCTTCCTCTAGATGCTTCTCTTAATAGACATATTTAGTATAAATCAGAGTCGAGGGTATGAAAACCCTAGCTTGGAGATTATTGTAACAGAGCGCTGCTCGACTGGAGGTTGCCCCCTCGAAGAGGCCTATGAACATTGCTATCTGAATCAAAGTGTTTTTTTGTTGCTATTTCGTATATCATTTATGTGTATTGTGAAGATTATGCTCGATATTTTACTGTTATTCTGTTATTTCTAGCATTTCATTTCTGTTCTGCATATTTTATATATCTGGTATCTTGCACTCTCCATGTTCGAAAGGCTAGTTTTGGGTCTCAAAGTTGGTTGAAATAGTTACCTCTATCATTTGTTTATCAGCCGAGCAGATTTACAAAGCGCTAACAGGAGCAAAGTTCTTTATACATATCCCAACAAATAGATTAATTTTAACAATCTTGCAAGAACTTTGATTTAGTAATAATTGGAATAAGTGTGTGTGTGTGTGTGTGTGTGTGTGATATCTCTACACTTATCTCAATAATTTAAATATGTTGAGATATATATTATTCATCTTAAGATGAACAATATATGTTATGTCCACATACATCTCAATAATTAGAATATGTGTTAATATCCAAATAATTTCTCCACATATATCAGAACAATTGGAATAGTTGTAGTCTAAAAATTCTATAAATTTGACCTCTTTTGGCCGGTCAAAATAAAGGGAAGAGAAACCAACATTGTTAAAATAAAGGGAAGAGAAAGCAACATTTTTTGTCTAAAACCAGACAAGAATAATTTTGGATTGATAGAATTGTAGATATCAATCATTAACATTGCAAAATCAAGTTGCACTATAAATATTAAAAAGTATTCGAGCATTTTTTATTAAAAACAATTATTTCAACAAATCCAAAATTACAATTTCAACAAAAAATTTATAACTAGAAAAATTCAAAATTGTAAAATGTCTAATCTTCTTTTACACTATAATATATACTAGAATTGAAATATTTGTTAAACCATCCATCTTAGTTCATATTTCAATTAGGTTGTTTATCTTTAACTAAACCATGTATATCTTAACTCATATTCCAATTACAATATATATTACAACACATATTCCAATTACAATATATTTTTTCAGCTGAAAAGTAGTTGTAAAATATATATTACAACACATATTCCAATTACAATATATTTTTTCAGCTGAAAAGTAGTTGCCTCCTTTTTGTGTGGAAGTGAAATTACAATTTTTTCAAAAAAAATTAAAAAAATACCACCAAAAAATTGAGTATCTTATAGATTGAAACATCTTAAAAACAAATAAGATCAAATAAAAAAAAACTATTTTTTCATATAGCTCCATATATCCTACAATGTTTTTCATATATATATAGATATTTCAAAGAAATCAAATGAATTATAGACTTGAAATTTTAAAATGCCTCTCAACTCATCTAAATAAATCCCAAATCGATATGAATATAATTTAATCATACTAGTGTGTACCTTCATATTATATATTATATATTATATATATATATATAAATATCAAATTAACACTACTATTATTTACTATTATTTGTGAAGGATTTTGAAAATCCTATATTTTGATTGGTAGATTTTTATGGCATTTGGTGGAATCCAACAAAACCAATTTTAAGTGTACAAGGAAAAAATTAAAAAAAAATACTAGCATAATGATGTTATAATGAGATTGGTTGTAGCCAAAGTGGTTGACATCATCACTTGTCACAATGTTATTGGGTATTTGGTTAGTTCCGTAAGTGTCTAATTCTAATTCCATTGAGTGAAATACACTAACCTATACTATTAAGTTTACTAAGAATGTCATCCACTAATGTGAGTTTTGTTATTGAAAGCTCACTAAAACATTTATAAAAATTTAAATGTACTTTGTTCTTAATAACTACTAAACCACTACAGAGTTGATTAGATAAATTCCTATGAACATGTAACGTTAATTTCAATTAAAACTAATTAAATATGAAATTTTAATATTAAATATTAAAATTTTGTGGTAAACACACATAAAAGGAAATCCATCAATTTTCCTGTAGATGTTTGAGGATGCTGTGCCTTGTAATTCGTTTGCATATATTGAGCGCGTTATAACAGCAATATTTTGAGCGCGTTATTTAGAGATCCTTGAATTTTCAGTAGCTTTATAACCTGAAATTGATACGTTATATATATATTCGCCAAGATATAATCCTCTACCATTGAGTGCAGGCAAATCCAGATCCGTCGAGAAAAGATGACTGTCTTTTAATTTCTCCTGTCAAGGGAAATATGCTCTTACAATATAGCATGTAAGATATTAATCAAAATGAGAAGAACAGACTAGAAGCTTATAAGATGGATCTATAACGAGTTATTCCTATTGAGAGGGTATGTTTCATAATTTTTTCCAATTTTACAAAATATCGTTACGTAGTCGCTGCTTACATCAGGATAGATAAATGTGGCGGTTTTAAAATAGCCATGAAATTATGTTATCTCAAGTCACTAAAAATGTTTTCCATTTTCTCTCGTATCTTCATGTAGACTTGATTAAAAATGTTTTCCATTTTATCTAGTATCTGTAGATAGACTCGATTGGAGAAAATACATAGTTTAAAGGAAACCTGAATACCAATTATCCATCTATGTCTAAGTTTTTCTCACTCATGAGTTTTAAAGATGTTATATTAGACATTATACTAGCATAGATCCATCTTAACTACGGTTCTATAAACGTTAGAGGGATCAAATATTTAGCTATAGAATAGGCTGTAGAATGATCCGAATAAAGAATCACATATCAACCCTAATATTCAGCTGTAGAAAAGGCTATAGAATGTTCCTCTCCACCCAATCAATACTAGCATAGATACATCTTAACTCCGGTTTTACAAAAGTTAGAGAGATAAAATATTTAGCTATAAAATAATCAGAATAAAAAATCACATATCAACCTAATATTCTGCTGTAAAAAAGGCCATAGAGGCATAGAGGATTTATGCCAAACTGTAATAAACCAAAATGAACATATTTATAACCATTTTCAAGTTCCCAATCTATGTCTTATTGCTTAATAATGGGTATTTGGTATACATTCTGTCCAAGTGACAGGGGCACATTAATAGAGCAATAACGGATTAGAGTTGTAGCTCTGAATTTAAACATAGGCAAGTCATAAATCTTAGATGGTTCTATTTCGGGCATTGACCAATTGACATCTGGTTCATACTCTTGGGCCAATAGACGAGTATTATACAGAGGATCCGTTTAAGCCATGTGGATTTTTTAAACTTGCCATCTGAAGATTGATTATGGAATTTGCGGGATTCCATGTTATACTACTGCAACTTTTGACAAGATGTCAAAGATGCACGCAAGTAAATATAGCAGTTGGTAAGAATATCACTTACAATGGGAAAGAGACAATATGCCTATGCCTATGCCTTCCTTGGCTTTCACTGGCTGCTATCTTCTGTCTCACAGCAACGCTCGAAAACCATTCATAAGCAATGATTCACTTCATCTACTATTTAGCATCTACACTTCTCATATCAATATCTTTCAAACACATGGCTTATACAAATGAATCCGCAAGGCAACAATAGTCCATTGAAACAACATGATTTTGTTTCTTCAGATCTGTTAACAGACGCATGGCTCTCATACCATATATATATATATATATATATATATAATCAAATGAATTACAGACAAATTTTAAAATGCCTCTCAACTCATCTAAATGAATACCAAATCGATATGAATATAATTTAATCATACTAGTGTGTACCTTCATATTACCAAAAAAAAAAAATATTAACATTTTAACATCAATTTAACACCATTATTTGTGAAGGATTTTGAAAATCCTATATTCTGATTGGTAGAGTTTCATGGCATTTGGTGGAATCCAGCCAAACCAATTTTAAGTGTACAAGAAAAAAAAAAAAAAATACTAGCACAATGATATTATAATGAGTCTGGTTGTAGCCAAAGTAGTTGGCATCATCACTTGTTACAATGTTATTGGGTATTTGGTTAGTTTCTTAGGTGTCCAATTCTAATTCCATTGAATGAAATACACTAACCTATACCATTGACTTTACTAAGAATGTCATCCACTAATATAAGCTTTGTTATTGAAAATTCACTAAAACATTTATAAAAATTCAAAATATACTTTGTTCTTAATAATAACTAGTAAACCACTACAGAGTTGATTAGATAAATTCCTATGAACATGTAGCATTAATTTCAATGAAAATTAATTAAATATGAAATTTTAATGTTAAATATTGAAATTTTGTGGTAAACACATAAAAGTAAATCCATCAATTTTCCTGTAGATGTAGATGTTTGAGGACACTGTGCCTTGTAATTCGTTTGCATATATTGAGAAGAACAAACTAAAATCTTATATTCGTTTGCATATATATTAGATATTAATCAAAATGAGAAGAACAAACTAAAAGCTTATAAGATGAATCTATAACTAGTTATTCCTATTGAGAGGGTATATTTCATAATTTTTTCCAATTTTAGCATGTGTGATAACAAAATATCGCTACTTAGTCCCTGCTTACATCAAGATAGATAAATGTGGTGATTTTAATACAACCATGAAATTATGCCATCTCGAGTCACTAAAAATGTTTTCCAATTTCTCTCGTATTTGCATGTAGACTCGACTAAAAATGTTTTCCATTTTATCTTGTATCTGCAGGTAGACTCGATTGGAGAAACTAGCCAACTCGATTGGAGAAAATACAGAGTTCAAAAGAAACCCTGAATGCCGACTATCGATCTATGTCTAAGTTTTCCTTACTCACTAGTTTTACACTCATGAGTTTTAAAGATGTTATATCAGACATTATACTAGCATAGATCCATCTTAATTCCGGTTCTACGAATGTTAGAGGAATCAAATGTTTAGCTGTAGAATGATCCGAATAAAAAATCACATATCAACCTAATATTGGGCTGTAGAAAAGGCTATAGAATGTTCCTCTCCTCTCAATCAATACTAGCATAGATCCATCTTAACTCAGGTTCTACTAACGTTAGAGGGATCAAATATTTAGTTGTAGTATAGGCTGTATAATGATCCGAATAAAGAATCACATATCAACCTAATATTCGTCTGTAGAAAACGCTATAGAATGTTTCTCTCCGCTCAATCAATACTAGCATAGAACCATCTTAACTCCGATTCTTCAAACTTTAGAGGGATCAAATATTTAGCTGTAGAATAGGTTGTAGAATGATCTGAATAAAGAATCACATATCAACCTAATATTTGGCTGTAGAAAAGGCTATAGAATGTTCCTCTCAGCTCAATCAATACTAGCATAGATCCATCTTAACTCCAGTTCTACGAACGTTATAGGGATCAAATATTTAGCTGTAGAATGATCTAAATAAATAATCACATATCAACCTAATATTTGGCTGTAGAAAAGGTTATAGAGTGTTCCTCTCTGCTCAATCAATACTAGCATAGATCCATCTTAACTCATCTTAACTCCTGTTCTACCAACTTTAGAGGGATCAAATATTTAGCTTTAGAATAGGCAGTAGAATGATCTGAATAAAGAATCACATATCAACCTAATATTCGGTTGTAGAAAAGGCTATAGAATGTTCCTCTCCGCTTAATCGATACTAGCATAGATCCATCTTAACTCCGGTTCTACGAAGGGATCAAATGTTTAGCTGTAGAATGAATAGAGAATCACATACCAACCTAATAATATTAGACAGTAGAAAAGGCTATACTGTAGAATGAATAAAGAATCACATACCAACCTAATAATATTAGACTGTAGAAAAGGCTATAGAATGTTCCTCTCCGCTCAATCAATATTTTCATATGTCCTTACTTACATTTGATATTGAATTTCAGACTTGATGGTGTTGATGTTAGTTCATTGGGAAGCATTAACATGGATGTGAGGATTCAAACCTTACAGGCTCAAGTGTTTAGGAGAATGAGAAGAGAATGGAGGAATTGCATCGTAGACCGTTATATCACAAGGAGTTGGAGGAAATTGTTCTCGAAGCTCGGGTGAAGGCAATCTTTTTTGGACCACCTATACATAGAACATCAATGAGGAAATGAAGGTCACCAAAAAGATTCAACGATTACACTCTAATGGCAAATAAATAAAATAATGGGAGGACTACATTCTGATATCAAATTAGGGACAGGAATCTACACTTGTAAACATGCAATTTAGCTGGAATATTTTTAAGGTAAAAGAAAAAAACAAGTATATGATGTGTTCCTCTGACGGATCAGTGAGAGGAGCACACCATATAAGTGTTATTTTCTTTTACCTTGAAAATATTGCAGGTTCATTGTATGTTTCCAATGATTTGGCATCACTTGCAAGTGTAGGTTCCCTTCGCTCACTTGACATCAGAATGTAGTCCTCTCATTCTTTATCTGACCTCGAGTGTGATGTAGCCCTCATTTCCTCATTGATCTTCTTAAGTATAGGTGGTCCAAAAAAGATTCCCTCCACCTGAGCTTCAGGAACAATTCCCTCCAACTCCTTAGGATATAATGGTCTAAACTGCAATTCCTACTTTCTCTTCTTGTTCTTCAGCCTGTAAGGGTTGAATACTCACATTAATGTAAACTATCCAGCCTGAAATCCAACATCGTGTTAAATATAATGTAACCTCAACAATTTGACTGTACACTGCCAGCTGTCCTGGCCAGCTATACCTTCTATTCTGGATTTGCTTGAGCCTATTTAGCTCAGCCATCTCCCATTGCATTGTACTTCACTTCTCTTCTTCATACATTCCAATATATTGTTTTCTTTCTCTTTGCATTTCTTGATTCATAATTTATCATGGTATCAAAGCTACAGATGTAAGCCTCTTCACACAGGCTGGAGAGCAACATGATCCTCACAGTGCAAAGCTTCATGGATCTTAAGAGCATGGAACACAAACTTTTTCAAAAGGATTGGAGAGTTGTCCGCTATACTCTCAAAAGATCCTCATAGGAAACGTCCATGAGGAAGATCATTGTAAGAAGCTCACATGACGTAGCAGAGAGTACAACGCTTGAAAGATCAAGGTAGAAGAGAGTGCAGAAGAAGAAACTTTAAAGATTCTTGAACAATTTTTAAGAATCATCAAAGATTTACGAAGAAGAGCTGCAGGAGGCGGGAACTCTTGAAGAATTCAAAGAAGTCGCTCAAATTCGTTAAAGATTCCTACAGAAGGCAAAATCGTTTAAAGATTTACGGGAATTCTCTCAAATTTGTCAAAGATTACAGCAGAGAACAAAGAACTTGTGAAATTCTTTCAAATATTTGAAAGATTCACAAATTTTTCTTCCGCAGAAGAAAATCCTTGCAAAATGCAGCAAAGATATCGTCTAAGGAGCAAAGAACGCATCTCATGTGAAAAGAACAGCCATTGAGGCCGTAATATTCATCTTGCAAACAGATCCAGAGTGGGAAACTAGTTCAGAAGGGACGAGGAGAGTGCGGAGAAGGAAAAAGAATTTCATCCGCCAGATCTTGCGCAAAGGACCGACAACCATTGGATCAGTGAGAAAGTGCACGAGGTTTAGTGCTCTGAAGTGCACAAGAGAAATCACGACTTGTGAAGTCATGAAATCCCGACATCATCTAGACTGTCCATCAAGAGACACATGTCGAGATCTCGACATTTCGCTGACTCACAGGTGTAAATTTCAGAAGACTGCCGTGAGAATTCACGAATCGTGAAATCCACAGGAGAAATCACGACTTGTGAAGTCATGAAATCCCGACATCATCTGGACTGTCCATCAAGAGACACATGTCGAGATCTCGACATTTCGCTGACTCACAGGTGTAAAGTTCAGAAGATTGCCGTGAGAATTCACGAATCGTGAAATCACGAGTCATTCTGGACCATTGGATCGCAAAACATCATGAGCTGTTGATCTTTTCCCATCGCAAAATCAGGGATCAGGAGTTGGACGAGAAAAGGAGACTGCTCTCCAAAACTCTGATACGCAAAATCCCGAGATGATTGTGATCCATCCATATCAGAGGATAGGTGGAAGCAGATCCAGGCCATCACTCCATTAGCATTTCAGAGTTCAAGATATCGGAGTTCTTCTTGACGAAAGACACTCCACAGTGAAATTCGCAAAATTGCGATTCACGAAATAGCGATAAGATCACAACATTCCATTTGTTTGGACACGTGGCAGAGATCGTGGAAACCGTCGACATTTCGGCTACCGAGGTTTCACGTTGACAGAGAAATTGTGTCAACAAAGCATCACAAGTTGCGATATCCTGAGGTTGAATCAGGACCGTCCATCTTCAGGGGATGCATGGCGTAAATCCGAGGGCTCTGAAAAAGTCCTGAAAGAAAAGGGCCATCGGCATATCAGGATTCGGCGTTTCGCAAATCCTGAGGACAAGAAGCACGAGCATTTTGGAATTACGAAGTCCGAAATCCCGAAAGGAGGAAAGCTTCGTTATGGGGCCCAACTGACATCATCTAGTCAAAACGAGGGATCAGGAATCTCCATAGTGAAACCCCCAAAGCAGACTTGAGCCGTCCATCTATTAGGATGCGTGGCGGAGATCAAAGAAATCGAAAATTTTCCGAAAGGAAAGGGCATCCATCGTGAAATCGAGGATCGGGAAATCGGGAATTCCCTGGATAAGAGGTCCAATATGTTTCGACTCTCGAAACCCCGAATCCCGATAAGAGGTTTGACTGCGGTCTTATGAGTTCTGTTCACAAGATCTGGACCATCAGATCATCAGTAGATCTGGACCGTTGATTTATCCAACGGGTAAATTTCGCATTTCGGCAAATTGAACGACAAAGAACCGGAAAATCCAGAGGAGCTTTGAAATTAAGGCACGTGGTCACATAGAACAGAGACTAAGGGCCAATTCAAGGCCGATAAGCACTCATCGGCATTTGGAAGTTGAAGCCTTCAGAGTACTCGTCTAACACAATCCCGAGGTCAAATCTCGTGAAGCCAGAAACTCACGACGTCGACACTCGCCAAATCTTGCAACATAACATTCTGAAATTCCTGCAAGCTAGAAACAGACATGGGTTTAAGCAAAAGAAAAAGGTAAGTACGAAATTTCCCTCTGTTTTTTCTGCAAATTTTTTTAAAAGATGGTGTCGTCTAGCAATTTAGGACCAACACATGGTCCGATTCTTCTTGGAAAGAACTATGAGTTCTGGTCTCTTCGGATGAGATATTTCTTGCAAGAAAAAGAGTGTTGGGATCCATCGGATCATGGATATGTGGAACCAGATCTAGCAGACCTGTCTGCCATGACAAATCAACAGAAAATTGCTCAGGCAACTCAAAGAAAAAGAGAAAATAAAGCTAAATTCTGTAGATGATTCAATTTTCTCAAAAATCACAGGCGCTAGTACTTCAAAACAGGCCTGGGACATCCTTAAATATTCCTACCAAGGAAATGACAGGGTCAAAACAATTAAACTGCAGAGCTTGTGGACGCAATTTGAGACTCTAAGGATGACATAGTCCGAAAATGTGGATCAGTTCATGACCAGAGTCATGGGCATCATGAACCAGATCAGATTGACTGGTGAAACCATCACTGATCAATGAATTGTTGATAAAATCCTCAGAAGTTTACCAAAGAAATTTGAAATGGTTGTAACAACAATTCTTGAATCCAAGGATCTGTCAAGTTTTACAATAGATGAACTAATTGGTTCTCTGGTGACACATGAGACCAGACTGCATCTCACAGATGAGTCAATCTCCAATGCTTTCAAAACTCAATTTTCCTTCAGCAGAGGGAGAGGCAGAGGAAGAATTAGAGGTCACCAAGGAAGAGGGAGCAATCAAAGTAACCCTCACTCCAGTGGAGGAAACAAACAACAATATCCGAGTCAAAATTTCCAAGGTTGAAGACATCAACAACAAAATCAACATCAAAATTTCCAGCCTCAAAGAGGCAGAGGGAGAAGATCAAATGAGAAATCAAGCATTCAATGCTATTATTGAAAAAAGTATGGGCACTATGAATCTGAATGCAGGAAGAAGCAAGCATATCATCTCTCAAGCAGAGCACATGTGTCAAATCACAAGGGAGAAATCTCAGGAGGTATGTTTCTTTCGTGTCACAAGACTGAACAACAACCTAAAGATCTTTGGTTGCTGGACACTGGATGCAGCAATCACATGACAGGTAACAAAGAATTACTTTCATGCATTGATTCTTCAATCAAATCTGATATTACACTTGGAAATGATTATTTAGTCAAAATTCAAGGGAAAGGAACTGTTCCTATTCTTACTAAACAAAATGTCAAGAAAGACATATACAATGTCTATCATGTTCCAGATCTAAAACATAATTTGCTAAGTGTAGGACAGCTCATTGAACATGGCTATAAGTTACTTTTTGAGGGAACATCTTGTAAGATATATGACAAAATCCCAAGTAGAAAATTGATTTCTGAAATCCACATGACTTCGAATAGGATGTTTCCCCTTACCCTCAGAATTGCAAATCTGAGTCAACCATATGCACAGAGTGCATCCACCCTGAATGAAACAATGGTTTGGAATACAAGATTTGGACATCTACCATTTCAGATTCTAAGTCTTCTTCATAAGAACTCCATGGTCAAAGGACTTCCTATCTTTAAAGAGCAAATTCCCCCATGTGAGTCTTGCATACTTGGAAAACATAAGAGAACTAGTTTTCCACAGTCATCAAATCAAGCCAAACAACATCTTGAACTTTTTCACACTGACCTATGTGGACCAATGCAAACAGAGTCAATAGGTGGTAGCTCTTACTTTCTAACGTTTATTGATGATTTCAGCAGAAAAATATGGATCTATTTTCTCAGACACAAGTCTGAAACATTTGCAAAATTCAAAGAATTCAAGGCAGAAGCTGAAAAAAAGAGTGGCAAATAAGATGAAGGTGGTGGGGTCCTAGAAGATGTCCATGCTGGATGGTTTTTCGAGGTATAATCAGATCATGGTACACCCAGACGATAGAGAAAAAATAGCTTTCACGACTCCTTGGGGGACGTTCATGTACGCCAAGATGCCTTTCGGACTCATGAATGTCGGAGCCACTTTAGAGAGGGAAATGGACATCGTGTTTGTCGATGAGAAGGACAAGTTCATTGTGATCTTTCTGGATGACATCATGGTATACCCTGCCTCGAATGAGCAACACCGTGAGCATCTGAAGAAAGTTTTCTAGAAGTGCAGGAAGTTCGACATATCGCTAAATCCAAAGAAATCACATTTTGGGATGGAAGAAGGGAAGTTGTTGGGGCACATTATCTTGAAAGAAGGCATTAAGATAGACCCCAACAAGGTTCATGGAATCCTATAAATCGACACTCCGAGAAGTATGAAGGAAGTGCAATACTTCCCGGGAAAGGTAAACTTCTTGAGAAGATTCATCTCGAACAGGAAAGAAATTATAAATCACATAACTTGCATGCTCAGGAAGGGAAATGAGATCAAGTGGAATATGAAAGCTAGGAAATATGTTGAAGATATCAAGGTGGCGCTGAATAGAGCTCCTGTGCTAGCCAGTCCAGGCTTCATGAAATATTTCATCCTATTTTCATTCGCCTCAGAGCGTACTATTGTCGGTGTGTTGTTGCAGAAAGACGAGCAGAAATTTGAGAAACCTATAGTCTATTTCAGCAGGACATTGATGGATGCTCCACTAAGGTACAACATTATGGAAAAAAAATCATACGCCTTAGTGAAAGCCCTAAGGGAGTTCATGATGTACATATTGCACTCACATGCAATTGCCTATGTGCCCAACAACTCAGTAAAGGATATCCTGACTCAACCTGACACTGAAGGGAGAAGAAGAAAGTGGAAAGTGGCCATGTTGGAATACGATCTTGAAATCAAGCCTACGAAACTAATTAAGGGTCAGGGCCTTGTGAAGATAATGGTACAGTTGGACTGTGATGTAGTAGGAATCAATTTCATTGATGATTTGTCAGAAAGTCCTCAGGAAGAAATGACTGCACATGTGTCTCAGAAGCTCATCGATTCACCGTGGTATGCATGCATCATCTATGTGTTGAAGAATATCCAAGCCCCTCCGGCTGTAAGTAATACCAAGGACATATTTCTAAAGATTAAATCGATTAAGTTCTGCATCCTAGATGACTTAGTCTACTGGAAAGATCTTGGGGGAATGTTGTCAAGGTGTTTGCTGGAAAATGATGTGAAGCGAGCCATAGAAGAATTCCACAAAGGTGATTGTGGAGGGCACCACTACTGGAAAAACATCACACACAAAATCTTGAGAGCAGGTTACTATTGGCCTACAATCTTCGCAAACGTATACAAAGAAGCGTCCAGCTGCCACGAATGTCATATTTTCGATGGGAGAAGAAAGTTGCAGCCCCTTCCACTAAAGTCGATCTAAGTAGAAGCACCTTTCATGCAATGGGGTTTGGATTTCATAGGGGAAATAAATCCTCCATCCTCGGCGCAACACAAATGGATACTCTTGGCCACTGACTACTTCACAAAATGGATAGAAACGATCTCCATGAAGCAAGCTACCGATGTTGTCATCATCCAATTTATAGAGACAAACATATTGTCGAGATTTGGATGCCCCGTCAAGATAATAACGGATAACATGGTTGCATTCAAGTCCAAGAGGATGGAAAAGTTTTGTCAGGATTAAAATATAACTCTGGGGCATTCTACGATGAACTACCCACAAGGAAATAGGTTAGTAGAATCCTCAAATAAAATCCTAACCAAGATCATCAAAAGACTCCTGCAAGACAATAAGAAATCTTGGCATAAAAATCTTATCTATGCATTGTGGGAAGAGCGAGTTACCACAAATAAGTCCATCTCAACGTCGCCTTTTCAGATTGTAAGAAGAACAAACTAAAAGATTATATTCGTTTGCATATATATTAGATATTAATCAAAATGAGAAGAACAAACTAAAAGCTTATAAGATGAATCTATAACTAGTTATTCCTATTGAGAGGGTATATTTCATGATTTTTTCCAATTTTAGCATGTGTGATAACAAAATATCACTACTTAGTCCCTACTTACATCAAGATAGATAAATGTGGTGATTTTAATACAACCATGAAATTATGCTATCTCGAGTCACTAAAAATGTTTTCCAATTTCTCTCGTATCTGCATGTAGACTCGACTAAAAATGTTTTCCATTTTATCTCATATCTGTAGGTAGACTCGATTGGATAAACTACCCAACTTGATTGGAGAAAATACACAGTTCAAAGGAAACCCTGAATGCCAACTATCGATCTATGTCTAAGTTTTCCTTACTCACTAGTTTTACACTCATGAGTTTTAAAGATGTTATATCAGACATTATACTAGCATAGATCCATCTTAATTCCAGTTGTACGAATGATAGAGGAATCAAATGTTTAGTTGTAGAATGATCTGAATAAAAAATTACATATCAACCTAATATTGAGCTGTAGAAAAGGCTATAGAATGTTCCTCTCCTCTCAATCAATACTAGCATAGATCAATCTTAACTCAGGTTCTACTAACGTTAGAGGGATCAAATATTTAGCTATAGTATAGGCTGTAGAATGATCCGAATAAAGAATCACATATCAACCTAATATTCGGCTGTAGAAAAGGATATAGAATGTTTCTCTCCGCTCAATCAATACTAGCATAGATCCATCTTAACTCCGATTCTTCGAACTTTAGAGGGATCAAATATTTAGCTGTAGAATAGGTTGTAGAATGATCCGAATAAAGAATCACATATCAACCTAATATTTGGCTGTAGAAAAGGCTATAGAATGTTCCTCTCAACTCAATCCATACTAGCATAGATCCATCTTAAGTCTGGTTCTACGAAAGTTATAGGGATCAAATATTTAGCTGTAGAATGATCTAAATAAATAACCACATATCAACCTAATATTTGGCTGTATAAAAGGCTATAGAGTGTTCCTCTCCGCTCAATAAATACTAGCATAGATCCGTCTTAACTCATCTTAACTCCTTTTCTACCAACTTTAAAGGGATCAAATATTTAGTTGTAGAATAGGTAGTAGAATGATCTGAATAAAGAATCACATATCAACCTAATATTTGGCCGTAGAAAAGGCTATAGAATGTTCCTCTCCACTTAATCAATACTAGCATAGATCCATATTAACTCCGGTTCTACGAAGGGATCAAATATTTAGCTGTAGAATGAATAAAGAATCACATACCAACCTAATAATATTAGACTGTAGAAAAGGCTATACTGTAGAATGAATAAAGAATCACATACCTACCTAATAATATTAGACTGTAGAAAAGGCTATAGAATGTTCCTCTCCTCTCAATCAATATTTTCATATGTCCTTACTTACATTTGATATTGGATTTCAGACTTGATGGTGTTGATGTTAGTTCATTGGGAAGCATTAACATGTATGTGAGGATTCAAACCTTACAGGCTCAAGTGTTTAGGAGAATGAGAAGAGAATGGAGGAATTGCATCGTAGACCGTTATATCACGAGGAGTTGGAGGAAATTGTTCTCGAAGCTCGAGTGAAGGCAATCTTTTTTGGACCACCTATACATAGAACATCAATGAGGAAATGAAGGTCACCAAAAATATTCAACGATTACACTCTAATGCCAGATAAAGAAAATAATGGGAGGACTACATTCTGATATCAAGTTAGGGACGAGAATCTACACTTGTAAACATGCAATTTAGCTGGAATATTTTTAAGGTAAAAGAAAAAAACAAGTATATGATGTGTTCCTCTGACAGATCAGTGAGAAGAGCACACCATATAAGTGTTATTTTCTTTTACCTTGAAAATATTGCAGGTTCATTGTATGTTTCCAATGATTTGGCATCACTTGCAAGTGTAGGTTCCCTTCGCTCACTTGACATCAGAATGTAGTCCTCTCATTCTTTATCTGACCTCGAGTGTGATGTAACCCTCGTTTCCTTATTGATCTACTTAAGTATAGGTGGTCCAAAAAAGATTCCCTCCACCTGAGCTTCAGGAACAATTCCCTCCAACTCCTTAGGATATAATGGTCTAAACTGCAATTCCTACTTTCTCTTCTTGTTCTTCAGCCTGTAAGGGTTGAATACTCACATTAATGTACACTATCCAGTCTGAAATCCAACATCGTGTTAAATATAATGTAACCTCAATAGTTTGATTGTACACTGCCAGCTGTCCTTGCCAACTGTACTTTCTATTCTGGATTTGCTTGAGCCTATTTAGCTGAGCCATCTCCCATTGCATTGTACTTCACTTCTCTTCTTCATATATTCCAATATACTGTTTTCTTTCTCTTTGCATTTCTTGCTTCATAATTTATCATGGTATCAGAGCTAAAGATGTAAGCCTCTTCACACAGGCTGAAGAGCAACACGATCCTCACAGCGCAGAGCTTCACGGATCTTGAGAGCATGCAACATAGACTTTTTCACAAGGATTGGAGAGTTGTCCGCTATACTCTGAAAAGATCCTCACAGGAAACGTCCATGAGGAAGATCACCGTAAGAATATCACACGACATAGTAGAGCATACAACACTCGAAAGATTGAGGCAGAAGAGAGTGCAGAAGAAGAAACTTTAAAGATTCTTGAACAATTTTTAAGAATCATCAAAGATTTACGAAGAAGAGCTGCAAGAGGCAGGAACTCTTGAAGAATTCAAAGAATTCGCTCAAATTCGTTAAATATTCCTGCAGAAGGAAAAATCGTTTAAAGATTTACAGGAATTCTCTCAAATTTGTCAAAGATTGCAGCAGAGAACAAAGAACTTGTGAAATTCTTTCAAATCTTTGAAAGATTCACAAATTTTTCTTCCGTAGAAGAAAATCCTTGCAAAATGCAGCAAAGATCTCGTCTAAGGAGAAAATAACGCATCTCATGTGCAAAGAATAGCCATTGAGACCGTAATATTCATCTTGCAAACGGATCCAGAGTGGGAAACCAGTTCAGAAGGGACGAGGAGAGTGCGGAGAAGGAAAAAGAATTTTAGCCGCGAGATCTTGCGCAAAGGACCGACAGTCATTGGATCAGTGAGAAAGTGCACAAGGTTTAGTCCTCTGAAGTGAATAGGAGAAATCACGACTTGTGAATTCATGAAATCCCGACATCATCTAGACCGTCCATCAAGAGACACGTGGCGAGATCTCGGCATTTCGCTGACTCGCAGGTGTAAAGGTCAGAATACTGCTGTGAGAATTCGTGAATCGCGAAATCACGAGTCATTCTGGACCATTGGATCGCAAAAGATCATGAGTCGTTGATCTTTTCCCATCACAAAATCAGGGATCGGGAGTTGGATGAGCAAAGGACACTTCTCTCCAAAACTCTGATACGCGAAATCCCGAGAGGATTGTGAGTCGTCCATATGAGAGGACAGGTGGCAGCAGATCCAAGCCATCACTCCATCAGCATTTCGGAGTTTAGGATATCATAGGTATTCTTGACGAAAGACACTCCACGGTGAAAGTCGCGAAATCGCGATTCACGAAATAGCGATAAGATCACAGCAGTCCATTTGTTTGGGCATGTGGGGGAGATCGAGGAAACCGTCGGCATTTCTGCTACCGGGGTTTCAAGTTGACAGAGAAATTGTGTCAACAAAGCATCACAAGTCGCGATATCCCGAGGTTGAATTAGGACCGTCCATCTTCAGGGGATGTGTGGCGTAAATCCGAGGGCTCCAGAAAAGTCCCGAAAGAAAAGGGCCATCGGCATATCGGGATTTGGTGTTTCGTGAATCCTGAGGAAAAGAAGCACGAGCATTTTGGAATTATGAAGTCCGAAATATCGAAAGGAAGAAAGCTTCGTTATGGGGCCCAGCTGACGTCATCTCGTCAAAACGAGGCATCAGGAATCTCCACAGTGAAACCCCCAAAGCAGACTTGAGTCGTCCATCTGTTAGGATGCGTGGCGGAGATCAAAGCAATCAAAAATTTTCTGAAAGTAAAGGTCATCCATCGTGAAATCGAGGATCGGGAAATCGGGCATTCCGTGGACAAGAGGTCCAATACATTTTGACTCTCGAAACCCCGAATCCCGTTAAGAGGTTTGACTGTGGTATTATGAGTTTTGGTCATAAGATTTGGACCGTCAGATCATCAGTAGATCTGGACCGTTGATTTGTCCAAAGGGCAAATTCTGCATTTCGGTAAATTGAACGACAAAGAACCGGAAAAGTCAAAGGAGCTTGAAAATTAAGGCACGTGGTCACATAGAATAGAGACTAAGGGCCAATTCAAGGCCGATAAGCTCTCATCGACATTTTGAATTTGAAGCATTCAGATGACTCGTCTAACATAGTCCCGAGGTAAAATCTCGCGAAGCCAGAAACTCACGACGTCGACATTTGCCAAATCTTGCAACATAGCATTCCAAAATTCCTTCAAGCTAGCAACAGACCTAGGTTTAAGCAAAAGAAAAAGGTAAATATGAAATTTCCCTCTGTTTTTTCTGCAAATTTTTTAAAAATATGGCATCGTCTAGCAATTTAGGACCAACACAGGGTCCGATTCTTCTTGGAAAGAACTATGAGTTCTGGTCTCTTCAGATGAGATCTTTCTTGCAAGCACAAGAGTGTTGGGATCCATCGGATCATGGATATGTGGAACCAGATCCATCAGACCTGTCTACCATGACAAATCAACAGAAAATTGCTCAGGCAACTCAAAGAAACAGAGAAAATAAAGATAAATTCTGGATTCAAAATTCTATGGATGATTCAATTTTCTCAAAAATAACTGGGGCTAGTACTTCAAAACAGGCCTGGGACATCCTTAAATATTCCTACCAAGGAAATGACAGGGTCAAAACAGTTAAATTGCAGACCTTGTGGACGCAATTCGAGACTCTAAGGATGACAGAGTCCGAAAATGTGGATCAGTTCATGACCAGAGTCATAGGCATCGTGAACCAGATCAGATTGACTGGTGAAACCATCACTGATCAATGAATTGTTGAGAAAATCCTCAGAATTTTACTAAAGAAATTTGAAATGGTTGTAACAACAATCCTTGAATCCAAGGATCTGTCAAGTTTTACAACAGATGAACTAATTGGTTCTCTTGTGACACATGAGACCAGACTGCATCTCACAGATGAGTCAATCTCCAATGCTTTCAAAACTCAATTTTCCTTGAGCAGAGGGAGAGGCAGAGGAAGAATCAGAGGTCACCAAGGAAGAGGGAGCAATCAAAGTAACCCTCACTCCAGTGGAGGCAACAAACAACAATATCCGAATCAAACTTTCCAAGGTCAAAGACATCAACAACAAAATCAACATCAGAATTTCCAGCCTCAAAGAGGAAGAGGGAGAAGATCAAATGAGAAATCAAGCATTCAATGCTATTACTTCAAAAAGTATGGGCACTATGAATCTAAATGCAGGAAGAATCAAGCAGATCATCTCTCAGGCAGAGCACATGTGTCAAATCACACGGGAGAAAACTCAGGAGGTATGTTTCTTTCGTGTCACAAGACTAAACAACAACCTAAAGATCTCTGGTTGCTGGACAGTGGATGCAGCAATCACATGACAGGTTACAAATAATTACTTTCATGCATTGATTCTTCAATCTCATCTGATATTACACTTGGAAACGATTATTTAGTCAAAGTTCAAGGGAAAGGAACTGTTCCTATTCTTACTAAACAGAATGTCAGGAAAGACATATACAATGTCTATCATGTTCCAGATCTGAAACATAATTTGATAAGTGTAGAACAAATCATTGAACATGGCTATAAGTTACTTTTTGAGGGAACATATTGTAAGATATATGACAAAATCCCAAGTAGAAAATTGATTTCTGAAATCCACATGACTCTGAATAGGATGTTTCCCCTTACCCTCAGAATTGCAAATCTGAGTCAACCATATGCACAGAGTGCATCCACCCTGAATGAAACAATGGTTTGGCATACAAGATTTGGACATCTACCATTTCAGAGTCTAAGTCTTCTTCAGAAGAACTCCATGGTCAAAGGAATTCCTATCTTTAAAGAGCAAATTCCCCCATGTGAGTCTTGCATACTTGGAAAACATAAGAGAACTAGTTTTCCACAGTCACCAAATCAAGCCAAACAACATCTTGAACTTGTTCACACTGACCTATGTGGACCAATGCAAACAGAGTCAATAGGTGGTAGCTTTTACTTTCTAATGTTTATTGATGATTTCAGCAGAAAAATATGGATCTATTTTCTCAAACACAAGTCTGAAACATTTGCAAAATTCAAAGAATTCAAGGCAGAAGCTGAAAAATAGAGTGGCAAATATATCAAAGAAATCATGTCATATGGAGGAGGAGAATACAACTCCAAATAATTTGCAAATTTCTGGAAATCACAAGGCATTATCATGCAAACAACAGTTAGATATACTCCACAACAGAATGGAGTGGCCGAAAAGAAAAATCAGACAATAATGAATATGGAAAGAACACTTCTTAAAGAGAAAAGTTTATCAAATAGGTTTTGGGCTGAAGCAGTAGCATGCTCAGTTTATCTCCTGAATAGATCTCCAACCACCAAACTAAAGATAAAAGTCCCTCAAGAAGCATGGAGTGGGACAAAGCTCAATGTAGCGCATCTAAGGACATTTGGATGCCTAGCATACACTCACATACCTTCCGAATTAAGGAAGAAACTTGATGACAGAAGTGAGAAATGTATTTTCGTTGGATATAGTGAAACATCGAAAGCTTACAGGATTTACAATCCAATCACCAAGAAACTAATTCTCAGCAAAGATGTAAGATTTCTGGAAAATCAATTCTGGAATAATTCAGAAAATCAGTAGATGGACAATCAAAATCCATTGATGCCAAGTTCTGAAAACGCAGAAAATTCAGAACAGCGAGTACCTCAAACTATTCTTCTACGACTACAGGTACAAAGACAACCTGAAAATTCTCAGGATAAGTCAACTTCCACCAGAGAATCATTCTCTGAACCACAGAATCAGAGAACTCGAAGTTTGAGAGAAATCCATTAGTAGTTGGATGACTTTGAACAACACAACCTTTTTGCTTTAATGTCATGTCAACCTACATCCTTTAAGGAAGCAGCTAAGGAGCCAGATTGGGTTCAAGACATGAACCA
>SNQJ01S0053008.1:0-13649 GCA_010110895.2 Picea sitchensis | reverse complement strand
TGCCACCTAGTTGAGTTAACTAGTCAACTAGTCTTCAGTTAACTGACTGAATAGAAAGTAGTGAGGAGTTAACTCAAGGAATCAAGGCTAATGCACCACTCTGATGATGATACCAAGGCAAGTTCGAATTAGCATGGGGATGATCCCAATGTTGCATGGTGATGATCCCAATGCAACATCTAAACTCAACTCAACTAGTCAAACTGAAGTGTGAACTGAAAGAGAATATTTTCCAGGTTGAATATTCTCTCCTAAAATATAGGAGACTGGATAATGACTAATAAACAAACAAAAACCTTAGGAAAAAAAAATCCTAGGTGTGTGTGAAGTAACTCCATCACCCCCCCTGAACATCACTATGGTGAAAATAAAGATTGGGTCCTGGAAACAAGGCCATGTTAGGTACCCAAGTACAAAAGATACACTGAAAATAAAGTGAGGAAAGAGGGAAAACCTCATGGGAAAACCCCCCCCTCAAGGTACAATGTAAGTAAAAAGAAGAACTACAGCTGCTAGGCAACTGTGTCCTTCACTCCAAGATGACATCGCAGAGAATGAAATTTCTGCTTAGTGAAGGTCTTGGTGAAAATATTTGTCATTTGTTCTGTTGAAGGACAGAACTGTAAGTCAATGATCCCCTTGTGTACTAAGTCCCGGATGTAGTGCATGTGGATCTCGATGTGCTTTGGTCGCTGCCTCTGAATTAGATCTCTGCAGAACTTCAGAGTGCTCTGGTTGTCACACCAGATGACGATTGGCTGATGAAACTAAAAGATAAGATCAGTGAGAAAATGTTGTAGCCACATAGACTGAATGGTTATGTTAACTACCCCTATGTACTCTGCCTCGGCTGAAGATAGAGCAATGGCATCTTGCCTCTTGCTCGACCAACAGATAGGCTCAGAACCAAGACTAAGTGAGTAACTAGATGCCGACTTGCGATCAATGCTATTGCCAGCCCAGTTGGAATTAGTAAACCCAGTGAGATCTAATGTAGAGTCTGCTACATAATGAATCCCAAAGGTGATGGTGCCCTGTATGTATCAAAGTATATGCTTTGCAGCTTTCCAATGTAGCTCATGCGACTCCTGCATGAACCTAGAAACTGTGCCAACTGCATATGAGAGGTATGGTCTGGAGTGTGTGAGATACAACAAGCTCCCCACTAGTTGTTTGTATAGTGTGTTTTCAACCATTGGAGTCTCCTTGACATCCTCAAGTTTGACTCTTGATAGGAAAGGAGTCGGAGCAGACTTGCAGCCTGTCATGTGAAATCTCTCAAGGAGATCTCGTGCATAATTGGATTGAGACAGTTTGATGCCTGATGCATCCTGATTGATCTCAAGTCCAAGGAAGAAGTGTAGTGGACCCATGTCTATCATCAAAAACCTATCATGAAGAATCCTCTTGACTGCAGCAATTGCTAAATTCGATCAACTGGTGACCAACAAATCATCGACAAACATAGTGAATCAGTCGTCTTGATCATGTATATATTCGGGTCTGATTTACAATGTACAAATTTCTGTGACAACAAGTAGGAGTCCATATTGGCATACCATGCACTCGGAGCCTACTTGAGGCCATAAAGTGACTTCTTTAGTCAACAAACCAAAGATGAGTCCTGCATAAATCCTTAGGAATGCTGCATGTAGATCTCTTCAGAGAGATCACCGTGAAGAAATGCATTCTTCACGTCCATCTGATGGACTTCCTATCCCTTGGCTGCCACAATGGAAAGTGCCAATCGTATGGAATCCATATTCGCTACTGGAGCGAAGGTCTCATCATAGTCAATACCATGAACCTGCCGAAATCCTTTGGCGACAAGCCTGGCTTTGTATCTGTCGATGTGTCCATCTGTCGTGCTCTTGGTCCTGTTCACCCATCTGCATATGAAAAGTTTCCTCCCAAAAGGAAGGGGAACCAGATCCCAAGTCTGGTTGTCGAGGAGGGAGTTGTACTCCTCCTGCATGGCGGATTCCCAAAAGGGATTTCCAGTAGCCTCTCCATAAGGCTGTCGATCTGAAGATTGAACCAAGAAAAAATTCCTAGAAGGCAATGATTCAGTGGAAGTGAGTGCAATAGGAGGCTCCTCAAAATCAGATCGAGTCCTCCTAGTATCGGCTGGATCACCAACGAGATCCCCTGCATCCTGAAGAGTAGTATGTGCCCACTTGGGCCTCTGCTCTGGCTCTGCGACTGCATCTAGATGCTCTGACTCTGCATCTGACTGTATTGAATCTTAATCCAAATCATCTGAATCCTTTGAATTAGAACTCTCATATGAAGAAGAATCAGCATGTGCATGCTCATCATCTCGGATAGGTGGAAGAGTGAAGGTGTCTGCATGTGACTGCTGAGGTACATGCGAGACACTTTCCTCCAATTGGACACTACTCTCAATGATGAGCCGGTCCGAGGAAATATCAATAAGTTGATATCCCTTCACACCATTAGGTTATCAAACAAAAATGCACTCAGTGCTCTGTGGATCAAGTGCCTTCCTCTTATCAGAGGGAATGCGGGCTAATGCACGAGAACCAAAAATGCAAAAGTGGGTCACTTTCGGTTTGAGGCTGCTCCAAGCCTCGTAGGGGGTCTTATCCTTGACAACTGATCAAGATCCATCTCATCAGTTGAAGCAGGTGAAACTAGATATCGCTGAACTTTACCAGTAAAATAGAGAGATGACACAACAACTAGTGATGAAGACCATTGAAGTGTCAACAATGAATGGTCGTGAAGGGAACGTTACATGGCTCAAAGGATAGCTCATAGAGGTGTAGGATACAATCTTATATATGCGCAAGGAACAGAGGATGTCAGAAGAAAGGTATGCAAAGAATTCCAGAGAATGTAAAGTGGTCGAGGAGAAAGCTCGCGTAGCTCTCACCAGCGAACAGAAGAAACAATATTAGTTGACTTCATTCATGCATCCACAAACAGAAATAAAATATTCAAAGTTTTGAAGGAGACATTGCCCTGGTAAATTTTTTCATTTTGATAATGGCCATGAAAATCAGCAACCACTTACTGCACACATTCCCCCAACAAATGAGCACGCGACAAGAATCAAAGTCATTACAACAGATAATGGGACTCTGACAGACACTTGTCCGTTCAGATAATTGATCGAAGGAAAGCATTGACACATCACTCTCTCATGACGAGACCTGATCGATAACCGAATTCCCGTGGTGGATTACAAACAATCATGATGTAGCTAGATGTATCTATTGTCTATTTCTGGAAAACGTCATGTGAAGAGTCTTTTAACGCAAAACAATCAGTTTCCTAGTTTTTAGATATATTAGTTAGAAGAGTAGGGTAGCCCAAGCGACGTCCTGGCCTATATATTTGATCTTTTCAATGTAAGCCAGGTTGGTTGGAAAAATTAGTATATATAACGTCTATTGAATGTAATTTGAGTTCAATCGAAACTTAATGAAAAATTCTTGTAGCTTTGATGAAAAGATTCTAATTGTAGTAGTTGGATGTTTTGTTTTCGTGTCCTTGCGTATGCACTTCCTATTTTCTTTATTCATATCTTTTTCTTTCTAAATCAGAACAAAAGTTTGAACCTGTGGATTTGCTGTAAAGCGCCCCTTCTTCGAGCCATTTAGAAAAACCATATTTCCTCTAAAGTTAACTCTGAATTCATCCTCAGAGGTGGTCTGAGTTGCTTCCTGTGTTTTCTATTCGCCACACACAACGATTTTAAAACTGAAGATTGTTTCTCTCTTATCCTTTGTCCTCTCAAGCTCATTCATCGAGTCATTTGTTTCCATCATTTTCTTAAATTGACCCCATAGCCCAAAGTCTTACTCGTTTGCACCAATAGAACCAAAACGTACTATCCAACAATGTTAAATATAGCCGAAATTTTAAATCCATATCTTGATTCGAGACAAAGTCTCCCGAGAGAGCCCTCTCTAGGTCCAAAAGTATAGTTTTGGGTCTCAAAGTTGGTTGAAATAGTTCCCTCTGTCATCTGTTTATTAGTAGAGAAGATTTACACAGTGCTAACATTCTGGCGTCGTTGTCGAGGATAAAATTGAATAGATTTTCCCTGGGAGAACGACTAATGTTGTAGTTTGACCCCTAAGGGTAACAAAGGGACAAGCATCTGTACTGGTTGAAACCTTTACCCTAGCGACTCCAGTCAAAAAGTCCAGTAGCTCCAAGTAGCAAAGCTCAGGAACCCTAGCTTTGAAGATGATCTATACCAGAGCAAATCCTGACCTAATCCCCGTAGAGCCTATGTACGACCCCAAGAAAATTATGCGCAGGACTAGAGAGAAAGTGTTGGACCCGTTCTATTACCTGAACATAAGTTTTTCCTTACCAAAAGAGGGCGTGCAAAGCATTGACAACCTTGAGTTTGACGCATTGTTTGAGAAAACCTTGTTCAGGTCTAAGTCAGAAACCATCTTGGACGAGATAGTTTTCGACCAGAAGAAATTCCAAGCCCCAGTGTCTAATAATATCCCTCAAATCCCAAACCCTCCTAGAACCATGGCCTCCAGATTCACACCCCTCATTCTGCCAACCAAACTACATGATTTTCCCCAGACTTACAGCTAGGGGATTAATCTCTACGATGTTGAAGGGAACGTTTCATCCCAAAATCATCTAGATTGTTTCAATGATTTCGTCGACCTAGAATATGTAGACTATGCAGACACGAAAATGAGGTTGTTCATGCAGATTTTTGCGAGAGAGGTGAGGAAGTGGTTCAAAGCCCTCTCGGTTGCAAGCATTCAAGACTTCACCGTGTTTGAAACGTCTTTCATTACTAGATGGGGAGACAAGCAGAACCTCGTTGCAGTTGTCAATGGAGTACAATAATATGAAGAAGGCATCGAAGGAGATGGTGCAAGAATTCTTAGCCCGTTTCATGAAGGTTTATAACTCGATTCTTGCAGAAGTCCAACCACCTCCCAGGGCTATGCAGTTGCGATACACCGACTCCTTCGACAATGATTTCACCTTGCTGTTGAGAGAAAGAAGGTCATCAAATCTAGAAGTGATAATGAGCAATGTGATTGAAGTCGAGGTAAATATGATGGCATCGATGAAGATTAAACAAAGATTCAACAGAGGTGATAAGAATCCCCAAGGAGATGCGCAACCATAAACGTCAGGTCCACAGAGAACAAATTTGACTTAATGATGAGAACCATGGAGAAGCTAATGGAGAAAATGTCCATGGGAAACAGACCTGCTACCTGGGAATAGCATGACCCCCAGCCCAGGAATCAAAACCTCAGGAGGGGTCAAGTTGCTCAGATCAGACAAAGGAAACAAAGGGAGCAGAGATATCAAGGCGACTAGTAGACAAGGACTCCATTCCAAAACAACTACGCAAATGAATACGTCGATCAGATGTTCAAAGACCAAATGCATTGTTGTGATGACAAGAACCCATGCATGTTTTTGAAAAAGAGTGAACATGATCGATACATGAGAAGAAATGACAATTTTATGCTGGATACAGACGATGCATGGATTTGGGAAACTGATGACACGTTATCCTAGGAAATGGAAGAGTTCAGAAAAGGTTATCAGAATGCCATCATGAAGTTTCAGAAGAAATATAACCTTAGGAGCAAGGAAGCGTCTACCGAGCCTCAACAAACAAATTTCATAAGGAAACCTCCGATGGACACCCCTTCCACAAGCCGACCGAGGCTGGACAGTATGACCAAGGATGCGACAGAGAAGGAAAAGTCAAAAGAGGAGGCCCCAAAGAAAACGTTAGAAGCAAGTCAAGAAGTGGGTGCAAAAGAGGCAGATAAAGTCTGTCCCTCTTTTAAATTTGAGCAAGAAATGGATAAAATCAAAATCTCTATCATGTTCAATGAAATTATCAGAATGGGAAAGTATCCGGAGCTGATTATTAAAATGATGAAAATGGGAGCGACCCTCGATACTTTTAATGTCCAAGACGATCACCTTGCTAATCTATTTGGTCCACGTGTTAAGGAGACAAGTGATACTAAGGATGTACCTCCATTCTATGTCAGTCTAAAGGTTCATGGCATGACCCTGCATAATGCCATGTTGGATTCCGACGCGTCACACAACCTCATGCCAAAGGTGATCATGGATGAATTGGGTTTGGATATCACTAGGCCCTATAAGGAACTTTTCTCTTTTGATTCAAGGAAATTCAAGTGCTTGGGTCTCATCAAGGACTTGGTTGTGTCATTGACCCAAATTCCTTCGATGAACATGGTTATGGACATGGTCGTGGCAGACATACCCCCTAATTTTGACATGTTGTTGTCCAGATTGTGGGCTGCGAAGTTAAAAGTGGCCCTACAAATGGACATGTCATACGCCACCATTCCTATCTTTGGCCAAGACATACGGTTTTACAGAGAAGTGTTGCTGAAATACATGGCAAGCAACAAAACGTAGTCAAACAACCACCCCATATACTCCATCGAAACTGAGGTTGGTTCTTCTATATTCTACATTGACCTGAGTTTTGAAGAGGAAGAGTCAACAACCATCATGACAGTCGATGAGGAGACCACGCGGGAAGAAGTAGAGTGCACCGACCCAAAAGACCGTGTGGAAAACGAGATGTGGAACATGAGTTTTGATGGTATTGTTAGCAAGGAAGGAGAAGGTTTCGGCGTATGGGTAATCCCCCCTAAAGTGGGCACAAAGTTGTGCTCATACAAGCTCACGATCGAATGCACAAACAACATTGTCGGATATGAGGCACTATTTCTGGGCCTAAAGGTGTTGAAAGAATTAGGTGCAAAGAGGATAGCAGTGCGTGGAGACTCTGAACTAGTCATAAACCAGGTTAAAGGCATATATCACAAAACACCCGAGGCTGAGAGTGTATAGAAACTTAGCGTTGGACCTCCTCGAAGAATTGTCAGAGTATGACCTATCTACTATCCCAAGGGAGAAAAATCATATCACTGATGAGTTGGCCACCTCAACCTCAGTTTTTAAAATCCCCATTTTTCCAAACAATAAATACGATATTGAAGTCAAACACAAGTCAGAAGTGCCTGATAATATCAAATACTAGGAGGTGTTTGAACACGACAAGCAGGTGGAGAGGTTTGTCCAAATGAGCGACGATTTCGCTAACACAAACATTGACGATGAATGTTGTTGCGACAAAGATGGGAGAGCAGATGCGTGCAATAATAATGACCCTTTCCAGAACCAGAGAGCTAGAAGGGACATAGTACAATTGAAAAATAACATCATCCCAAAGGGGTTAGTTCCACTGGAAAAGTTTTTCGACGAAAATGACATGGACAGGAATCCTAAGATCATTGCAAATGAAGAGGATGTCGAAGACTACAACATCGGTACTGAGGAGAACCCGAAAGTAATCAAATTATTGAAAATGCTCAGTCCAGAGGTCAAGCAGGACTACGTCAAGCTCATGAAGGATTTCCTCGATGTTTTCACATGGAGATATGACGATTTGAAGGTGTATGAAACTAAAGTAATCCATCATGTTATCTCTCTCAAAGAAGACCAGAAGCCTTTCAAACAAAAGCTGAGACGAATAAATCCTTGCTACTATCGTTGATCGAAAAAAGAGGTAAATAAATTGTTCGAAGCTAAGATTATCGTTTCTTTAAGATTCTCGAAATGGGTAGCTAAATTGGTACCTATAAGAAAGAAAAGTGGAGAAATAAGACTGTGTGTGGACTTCTAAAACTTGAACAAAGTGTCCCTAAAGGACCACTACCCTCTCCTAAAAATGAACTATACCATGCAAAAGGTGGTGGGGTCCCAGAAGATGTCCATGCTGGATGGTTCTTCGAGGTATAATCAGATCATGGTGTACCCAGACGACAGAGAAAAAATGGCTTTCACAACTCCTTGGGGGACGTTCATGTACGCCAAGATGCCTTTCGGCCTCATGAATGTCGGAGCCACTTTACAGAGGGAAATGGACATCGTGTTTGCTGATGAGAAGGACAAGTTCATTGTGATCTATCTGGACGACATCATGGTATACTCTGCCTCCAACGAACAACACCCTAAGCATCTGAAGAAAATTTTCTAGAAGTGCAGGAAGTTCGGCATATCACTAAATACAAAGAAATCACATTTTGGGATGGAAGAAGGGAAGTTGTTGGGGCACATTATCTTGAAAGAAGGCATTAAGATAGGCCCCAATAGGGTTCATGGAATCCTAAAAATCGGCACTCTGGGCAGTAAGAAGGAAGTGCAATACTTCCCAGGAAAGGTAGACTTCTTGAGAAGATTCATCTCGAAAAGGAAAGAAATTATAAATCACATGACTTGCATGCTCATGAAGGGAAATGAGATCAAGTGGAATACGAAAGCTAGGAAATATGTTGAAGATATCAAGGTGGTGTTGAATAGAGCTCCTGTGCTAGCCAGTCCATGCTTCACGAAATATTTCATCCTATTTTCATTTGCCTCAGAGCATACCAATGTCGGTGTGTTGTTGCAGAAAGACAAGCATAAATTTGAGAAACCTATAGTCTATTTCAGCAGGACATTGAGGGATGCTCCACTAAGGTACGACATTATGGAAAAAAAATCATACGCCTTAGTGAAAGCCCTGAAGGAGTTCATGATGTACATATTGCACTCCCATGTCATTGCTTATGTGCCCAACAACTTAGTAAAGGATATCCTGACTCAACCTGACACTGAAGGGTGAAGAAGAAAGTGGAAAGTGGCCATGCTGGAATACGATCTTGAAATCAAGCCTACGAAACTAATTAAGGGTCAGGGCCTTGCGAAGATAATGGCACAGTTGGACTGCAATGCAATAGGAATCAATTTCATTGATGATCTGTCAGAAAGTCCTCAGGAAGAAATGACTGCACATGTGTCTCAAAAGTTCATCGATTCACCGTGGTATGCAGGCATCATCTATGTGTTGAAGAATCTCCAAGCCCCTCTAGGTGTAAGTAATACCAAGGAGATATTTCTAAAGATTAAATCGATTAAGTTCTACATCCTGGATGACTCAGTCTAATGGAAATATCTTGGGGGAATGTTGTCGAGGTGTTTACTAGAAAATGATGCGAAGCGAGCCATAGAAGAATTCCATAAAGGTGATTGTGGAGGGCACCACTACTGGAAAACCATCGCACACAAAATCCTGAGAGAAGGTTACTATTGGCCTACAATCTTCGCAGACGTATACAAAGAAGTGTCCAGCTGCCACGAATGTCATATTTTCGATGGGAGAAGAAAGTTGTAGCCCCTTCCACTAAATTCGATCTAAGTAGAAGCACCTTTCATGCAGTGGGGTTTGGATTTCATAGGGGAAATAAATCCTCCATCCTTGGCGCAACACAAATGGACACTCATGGCCATTGACTGCTTCACGAAATGGATCGAAACGATCTCCATGAAGCAAGCTACCGACACAGTCATCATCCAATTTATAGAGACAAACATATTGTCGATATTTGGATGCCCCGTCAAGATCATAACAGATAACTCTGGGGCATTCTACGATGAACTACCCACAAGGAAACGGGTTAGTAGAATCCTCAAATAAAATCCTAACCAAGATCATCAAAAGACTCTTGCAAGACAATAAGAAATCTCGGCATAAAAATCTTATCTATGCATTGTGGGAAGAGCGAGTTACCACAAATAAGTCCATCTCAATGTCGCCTTTTCATATTGTATACAGTGCATATGTAATTTTCCCTACCACACAGGGGTTTCCCATTAGAAATTTTCTACAGGAATAGGAGGCCAAGATAGATGACACATAGAGGAGAATAAATCACTTGATTCACACACAACAAATGAGGGAACAGGTATACAATAGATCACAACTCCACTAGGAGAGGATGAAGAGAACCTTCGACAAGCATTCTAAGTAGGAGAAGTTTCAGGTAGGGGAGCTGATGCTAATATGAGATGCGCTAAAAGAAGATAACAGAAAACATGAAAAATTCGACCACCTTTGGATGGGTCCATTTAGAGTCAGCACGTATTGCATGACCAACGCTTATTTTCTAGAAGGATCAAATGGAGAATGCTTTGGTTGGGGGCCTGTAAACAATAGGTTCCTCAAACATATCTGATGAAATAAAATCCGTTTATGTCATATGTCATTGTAAATAGTCGTTTTATTTTTTTTGTCGAGTTAGTAGGTCAACAGAAAATTGAAGCCTGAAGTGAAGACCCTGAGTTTATGCTAAGTCTTTTAGAAGTTGTGTCGATAGGTTAGGTTATTTTTTGTCTTTCATATTGTAGTGTTGAAGTGTCTAAATAAGGCCTAGTGGTCAGGCACCTTGTCTACTATTCTTTTCTACCTCGCAGGGAGGATAGCATCCTCGTTGGAGCCAGTTGTTAGCACCACCATTTTTATTTAAATTAGAGTTGGTTTTAGTCGAGTTATGGCCCATGTGTCAAAATAGGTGAAGTCAGGTACGTAACAATGAAGGGATTGAAGTCAACAAGTGGTTGGTTGGCCCTTGGAAACGGGAAGGGTTGTCAGAGTCGAAACATGCATAAATCGTACATGTATGTTGTTCCAAGAGAGTCAAGTCATGTTAACAGGTAGTCTCTACATAGTGCATTAACCATTATCAGCTCATTATGAAGGCCAAGGGAATGAAAAATCATGGTGTTTTAATCATGTATGCCCTGTAGCCCTTACCGCATGTACTTTAGACACGGGGATGTGCCATGGAAAATCTGCAATTCGATTTGAAACATCCAGTCACCATGAATTCAGTGTTCTTTGGCACGATTCCTCCTTCTGCCCCCTCTGTTATAAATTTCAAATTCTTTGCACCCATTTTATTCATGAAACTAGGTCCCACACTGTTTGTTTTTTTCTCGCAAGCCCGAGTTGATCGAATTTTCCACCTTGTGCATTTGCTAGATCCACCGCACACAAGACAAATACTAGTCGCACCATGGAGACCTCCTAAAACATAAGAAAGGGCATGCATAGTAGAAGAATTGCCAGGCCCCAACCCCAAAAAGATTTGGATTCATTCTCAATCACAACAACCATCCCCAAGGATCCAAAGGGAGTTTTCCCTTTACCCACGGAAGTGATGATATCTCACCGCACAAAACCTGTAATGGAAAGACCCGAGTAGGAAGGAAAGACATTATAAGCCATGTCTCCCCAATAGAATATATCTCGAAGAAGGGTTAGGCTAAAGAATAATAAGGAAGTTGGGGAAACTTGAACCCCAGATGAGCCATGTGCAATATCGATTGCTGAAAAATTACTTATGTGTGTTATTCGGCTGGAACCTGTTGAAGGTACAAGTTGAGAAAGTAGGAGCAGAATGAGGGGGACGGATGTCATGGGTACAAATGATCAAGAACCATCTCAGCAGCGGAAGCAGGCGAAACTCGTTATCGACGAACTTTACCAGAAAAACAGAGAGTTGAGACAACAGCTAGCGATGAATACCATTGAAGTGTCAGTAGTGTAAGGCCGCAAAGGGAAAGCGACGTGGCTGAAAAGACATCTCAGAGAGGCACGGGATACAATCGTACAGTTGCATGAGGCACAGAGGCTATAAGAAGAAAGGTATGCAAAGCATTCCAGAGAATGTGAACCAGCCGAGGAGAAATCCCATGCAACTCTTGCCAGCAAACATAAGAAACAAGATTAGTTGACCTTGTTCTTGCATCCGCAAACAGAAAGGAAATATTGACAATTTTGAAGGAGACATTGCCCTAAGTCATTTTGTCATTTTGATAATGGCGATGAAAATCAACAACCACTTGTTGCGCACATTCCCCCAGCAAATGAGCACACAAAAGGAATCAAAGTCATTACAGCAGATAGTGGGACTCTAATAGACACTTGTCCGTTCAGATATCTGATTAAAGGAAAGCATTGACACATCACTCTCTCATGACAAGACCTGATTGCTAACTGAATTCCCATGGCAGATTACATATAATGATGATGTAGCCAGATGTATATGTTGTCTATTTTTGGAAAAGCGTCACGCGAAGAGTCTTTTAACGCAAAACAATAATTTTCCTAGTTTTTAGAGATATTAGTTAGAAGAGCAGGGTAGCCCAAGCAATGCCCTGGCCTATATATTTGATCTTTTCAATGTTTTCCAGGTTGGTTGGAAAAATTAGTATAGACAATGTTTATTGAATGTAATTTGAGTTCGATTGAAACTTAATGCAAAAGCCATGTAGCTTTGATGAAAAGATTCTAATTGTAGTAGTTGGATGTATTGTTTTCCTTTCCTTGCATATGTACTTCATGTTTTCTTTATTGATATCTTTTTCTGTCTAAATCAAAATGAAATTTCGAACCTGTGGATTCGCTGTGCAACACACCTTGTTCGTGACATTTAGACAAAACATATTTCCTCTAAAGTTAACTTTGAATTCATCCTCAATGGTGCTCCGAGTTGCTTCCTTTGTTTTCTATTCGCCACACACAACGACTTTAAAACTGAAGACTGTTGCTCGCTTATCCTTTGTCCTCTCAAGCTCAGTCACCGATTCATTTGTTTCCATCATTTTTTAAATCGACCCCATAGCCCAAAGTCTTACTCCTTTGCACCAATATAACCAAAACTTATTATCCGACACTGTTAAATCTAGCCGACATTTTAAAGCCATATCTTGTATCGAGACAAAGTCTCCTGAGAGAGCCCTCTCCATGTTCAAAAGGATAGTTTCAGGTCTCAAAGTTGGTTGAAATAGTTACCTCTGTCGTTTGTTTATCAGCCGAGCAGATTTACAGAGTGCTAACAGGAGAAAAGTACTTTATACATATCCCAACAAATAGAATAATTTTAACAATCTTGCAAGAACTTTGATTTAGTAATAATGGGAACAAGTGGGTGTGTGTGTGTGTGTGTGTGTCATATCTCTACACTTATCTCAATAATTTAAATATGTTGAGATATATATTATTCATCTTAAGATGAACAATATATGCTATTTCCACATACATCTCAATAATTAGAATATGTGTTAATATCCAAATAGTTTCTCCACATATATTAGAACAATTGGAATAGTTGTAGTCTAAACATTCTATAAATTTGACCTCTTTTGGCCGGTCAAAATAAAGGGAAGAGAAACCAACATTGTCAAAATAAAGGGAAGAGAAACCAACATTTTTTTGTCTAAAATGAGACAAGAATAATTTTGGATTGATAGAATTGTAGATATCAATCATTAACATTGCAAAATCAAGTTGCACTATAAATATTAAAAAGTATTGGAGCATTTTTTATTAAAAACAATTATTTCAACAAATCCAAAATTACAATTTCAACAAAAAATTTATAACTAGAAAAATTCAAAATTGTAAAATGTCTAATCTTCTTTTACACTATAATATATACTAGAATTGAAATATTTGTTATAATATATACTAGAATTGAAATATTTGTTAGACCATCCATTTTAGCTCATATTTCAATTAGGTTGTTTATCTTTAACTAAACCATGTATATCTTAACTCATATTCCAATTACAATATATATTACAACACATATTCCAATTACAATATATTTTTCAGCGGAAAAGTAGTTGCCTCCTTTTTGTATGGAAGTGAAGTTACAATTTTTTCAAAAAATATTAAAGAAATACCACCAAAAAATTGAGTATTTTATAGATTGAAACATCTTAAAAACAAATAAGATCAAATAAAA
>SNQJ01S0053006.1:74166-89071 GCA_010110895.2 Picea sitchensis | reverse complement strand
TATTTCATGCAATAAACTACTAATATCATTAGATTGTGACAGAAATATAGTTCTAATAGATTTAGGAACAAAGTGGGAGAAGAAATACAAATGAGAACCGTGATCTGCAATTCCATGTGCAAGCTATGAGCCTGTGGAAATGTAGGTAATCACTGCGGAGTCCGGAGTGAACTCCACCTTCCTTCCAGAACCAGAATGAGTGATATGATATATCGAGAGAATATTTGCAGACAACAAGGGTACATGAAGCACATTTGTGAAGCAGCCCCCTTCAAGATCAACAATTCCTTCTCCGCACACCTTTGCGGGTGTGGCATCTCCCAAGTAAATTGGGGATTTGGTACTTTATTCAATGGAGGAGAATTCATCTTTTGATGAAGCCATATGGTTCGATGCACCTGAATCAAGGATACAAGATGATGGAGTGGATGTGACAGCCATTAAATCATGACCATCTCGTGCTCTCCCTCCCGTTCTGTTATCATCTTTCTTCTTTGCATATTCGGGCACTGTGAGATTGTGCTGCTGCAATTGCTTAGCCATCTCATCGATAGTCTTCCTCATGCAATTTTCTTTGGGATGAAAACCTTTGGAACAGTAGCTGAAAAGTGTTCTTTCCTTCTTCTTCTTCTTACCCTTAGGCTCAGAAGAGTTCTCTGAAGATTGGGAAAATCTCTCCTTCTTCGAGTAAGGAAATTTACCCATTCCTTTTTCCTTGTCTTTTCCACTGCTCTTTGGAGCATCAGTAGCCGCAAGTGCTTGGTTCTTGGAATGCTTGATGCCACCTATTTGGAATAACTTAGCTTTCTCTTGAGTCAATGCTGCAATGAAATCATTCAATGGAGGCATTTTCCATTTTTCCTGAGTGAATTTAGATGCTTGAAAAGACGACACAAATACGAAATATTCAGGGCCTAGTTTAGAGAGAATTGAAAGGATGAGTTGTTCTTCCCCTTTCGTGACTCCACATGAATTAATTTCAACGAGGAGGGATTTGAACTTGGTGAATAATTCTTGTAGGTTTCTCAAATGAATTGGACTTAGAGATATGAGTTCATTCTCCAGTTGATGCACTCTCATTGCATCCTGCTTGCCAAATAGTCCTTCCAATGTGGTCCAGACCACATCGGGAGTAGTGGCTCCACTGACATGAAAGAGGAGATGTTTGGAAATTTATAGGCATATTATCCCAATTGATTCATCTAATTTATTGAAATACTTTATCTTCTCCTCTACAACAGTCGGTTCTTTCTCTGTTCCCATTGTTACCCGGTAAAGCCCTTTACTTCGGAGGAGCAAAGAGATATCTGTCTTCCATTCGAAGTAATTGAAAGGATTTAGAATGCATTTTGTGGGCTGAGAGAGATGATACATTTCTTCTTGCTGTGCCTCCTGATGATCTATACCTACAAATAAAACTGTGTACAATCCACTAGATTCAATCTAGCTCTAATACCATGTAGAATTCCTGCAGAAACCCTGATAGATCTAGAATTCTAGTTAAATTGAACACAAACAATTTTCTGATATTCAAGAGATGAGAGAAAGTTTTTGCTCCATAAATTAGAGAATTATATTAATAAAAAATGAATATACATGAGCAACCATCCTCAAAAAAGAAGAGAAGAGGTGAATATATAGAATTTCCAACATAGAAATTCTAGTAAAAAAAAGCTAGAAATAGCTAAAATAGGTGTCATAAGCTAAGGGAGACCACATAGTTCAACCTATACCACTAAAGATACATGTCACACAATCATTAATGTCCACAAGAGTTAAGTGATGCACATTATCTCACTTAATCTCACTTAACTGACAAGAGAAGCAGTTCCAACTCACTTAACTGACCCAAAATAGTAGTTACTAATAATAGTAACGACAAAAATCATTAATTAAGGAATAAATCTCTCATTCAAAGAGGAGGTGCGCATTCCCTAATAATAGATGAGTTTTTTCATGGGGGATTTGGAATAAATCATGAATAAATCAAGAAAATCAAGAATAAATAGAGAAAATCAAGAAAAATCAAGAAAATCAAGAACTGAGAGTTGAGTCTTGATCTAAAATTAGCAGTTTTCCCTAAAATCTAGGGATGAGGCACCCTTTTTCTCTATGTGGCCAAATTAGGTGAAATAAAGTGTAAATGAAGGTATTAACCAAGATCTAGGAGTCTAGGCTAGGTATAAACTAATGTACGTTAGGGATATGCTCCAACAAAAGATAGGTGGTTGTAGTAAAAGAACATAGGGGGTTGTAGCCTCTTTTTGGTTGGAGTCAAAGAATCAAGGAGTTGTAGCCTCCTTTTGTAGAAGATTCTAAGGAAGAATAATAATTCAATCTCAGAGTAGAATTAATCAGTGCACTAGAAGAGCTAAGGATTAAGAGAAAGAAAATCAAGTCACTCAAGGCATAACTAAAAGAAAAAGAGGGATATCAGAATTCCAATTCCAAGGAAGTTGAGCATATTATCGCGAAGTTAAAAGTTCAAGTAGAATAAGAAAAAATAATAAAAGAGGCACTCATAGGTCAGTGAGATGAAAAGGATAGGATGATCGAAGGCTTGGAAGCATAAATAATTACTCTCAAGAAAGATCTCCAAAAGAAGGAGATGCGGCATAACAACACTAAAGTATTGGATGAGATCATTAGAAGTCAAAGGCCATACCATGAGAAATCCATACTAGGATATAAGCATACAGATAAATGATCAAGCTCCAAGACAACATAACAAAGAAGACATGCAGAAATAATCAGAGGCTCTTCCAAGAAGGAAGAAGGCATGAGGAACCAAGAAGAGGATTACAGGTACACTACACCACCCAGAAGGTCCATATTTCAGAATCAACAACAACCAACAATGGAGAGACCCTGAGAAGAAGAAGGATTCAGAAGAGCAACACCATTCAAAAGATCTTCTACCCCTAGGTATCGGACTATTTTTCTCGGTTTATGCTATTCATGTAATTTTGGGCATAAAGCTATGAATTGTAGACCCAACACCAAGAACACAAATAACCATGAAATCTACACAAGAAATGGTTATTTAAGAAGATATCATGAAGCACTAAACATAAGCTACAACGAATTTGAATCATTGAGCACTGAAGTGGAATGCTACAAGTGTAACAACTTTGGACACATGGCCAAATATTGTAGATTGATTGTTCCTCTTAGAGAATCACAATAGAATATTAATAGTCACAGACAAGAACCACAAAGGATATGGATAAGAAAGAAGGATAAATTTAACACTGAAGAATGCACACTTTCTCTACAAGCTAAACACAAGAGATGTGGATGGTATGTTGACAGTGGCTTCTCAAAACATATGACAGGTGATATGGACATGTTTCTAACCTTGAAGAAGGAAAGAGATGGATCAATTTCATTTGGGAATGACAATGCAACCATAATTATAGGAAAAGGGACAGTTAAGCTTGGAAGTAAGGATGTCAAAGCATAAAATGCTCTACTAGTCGAAGACATGAAACACAATCTACTAAGTGTTAGTCAAATGTGTGACCAAGGACATAGAGTTGTGTTTGATTATTAGAAATGCAAAATAAGAAAATTAGGGTGAGACAAATTGGTGGCTACAGTTGTAAGAAATCCAAGAAACATATATGTACTAAACAAAATTGGAAAAGAAAAATGTTTCTTAGGAAAGGAAGATGAAAGTTGGCTCTGGCAGAGAAGAATGGGTCACATAAATTTTGATAACCTTGTCAAAGTCAACAAAAGGGAAAYAGTGAGAGAAATGCCCACTATCTCAAAGCCAACAGACATTCTATGCAAGCATTGTCTACAGGGAAAACATACCAAGACAAAGTTCAAGTCGAAGGAATACTCCACAACAAAGCCACTAGAGATTGTACATACCGATCTAGTCAGACCGACAAGAAAAAAGGGATTGAAAGGTGAACAATACTTCATGTTACTTGTTTATGACTACACAAGAATGAATGCAATGTGTTTTCTCAAGAAGAATTCATAGGTAATCAAGAACTTCAAGACATACAAAGAGATGGTTGAAACTAAGACATAGTTGAAATTCAAGTGTTTGAGATCAGACAATGGAGGAGACTTTAAATCAAATGAGTTCATGGAATTGTCTAATGTCATCATTTTCCATCAAAATAGGTGCATAAATACATAATTAAGAGTCCATCAAACTATGTTATATGACTGTCCAAATTGACACTACTACTAATCCATCAAGCAAAATACATCACATGGTCTTTAGGCACTAATAAAAAATAAATATAGTCCTATTATACAACTTGTCCAAACTGAAACATCACACACCAAGCTCATAATATCCCGAGTCAATCAAACCTATTCTATTAGGACAACATAAATATTCATTTTGAAAAGCGATTAGTGCCCATTCAAGCACACCATTCTCAAAAGATGTGATTTCTTAAGTAATGACACTCATGCGAGTGTTTCTCTTTTTATTTTGATAACCACAACTAAAATTTCTTTATCCCAAATATCCGCGATCACAATTAATACAACCAGTGATACCAAAAAAACTAACCATAATTAATACCTTTAGAATGCATGCATGCAATACCTAAGATCAAGTTGTAAGGGCATGTATGTGTCATCGGGGATGGGCATACAAGTATTGGAAAAGTAGCATGATGGGAAAAAAGACTTGCTGGAAAGTAATTAAACCTATAATTTAAACCACCTTAATGCACTATTACTCCTTTCAACACTTTCCTTTTCATTATACAATCATAACAAGTATGAATTAAAATCATCCATCTTACATTTCAAATTTAAATAATTACAATTTTTTTTTCACTTAGTAAGCTCAATAATAGGCATACAAAGTCAAGACTATAATACCATCAATAATTTTTAGGTCAATCATAGACCATACAATAATAATATGTTAAAAATCACTGCTAATTGGTAACCCTAGAGTGCCCCAGTTTCAATTTTCATAGTTGGCCATGGATTTACCTTTTGGAGGGGGTATCCCGCACCTCTAGGCTCATAAGTTGTTGCTTCCAGGGTGCTTGTTTCCTCTTCTGGGAAGTTATTCAAGCACCATCCCACAATATTTGTAAAGAATTCTAATTCCATCCCTTGAATCAACCTCCCCCCTACATCAACAAGGTTCAAGGTCATTTCTCTAGCTGAAAGAGGCCTAATCAAATAGTTCACCAGGATCTGGCTTTCTCCTCAGGCTATGTTGATCCGGCTTCAAAAAAACTGGCACACATTGATCAATGGGAAGATGTCACACTTCTTCTATGGAAAATGTTTCTATGTCTTTCAATTTGAAACTAAAGAGGAAAGATACCTAATATTCATAAGTGACACATATTTCATGGGAGCTCGTGGAATGTATTTGAACAAGTGGACACTAGAATTCAACCCCAAAAAAGACGTACCTTAAGCCATTCATATTTTGGCTTAGATTTCCCACTTACATATATGTTGCTAGGGTGAAGACTCACTTAGGAGTATTGGGAATACCCTAGGTTGTTGCATCAACAAAGGTGAGCCAAAGGATGGGCTATTTTCTTGTGCTCAGATCTGTGTTGAAGTTGACCTGGAAAAATAAATTTTGGAGGCCATTTTGTTCACCTTGAATAATTGGCAGCATGAGAAATAGTTGGATTATGAGTAGTTTCCATTTAAATGCAATACGTTCCATGAGTATGGGCACTTTGCAAAATATTGCAAGAATAACCCTACGACATTGGCTCCAAGATCAACAAATGAGGAACAATGACAGGTAGTCAAAAATAAAATGTTCAAACCCTAAATCATGATCTCTAGCCACTGGGTTTTAAATCCCTTCCAACTCTAATCCTCTACGAGTGCATCCTCAAAGGAAATACTTGTCAATACGTTCTCCTTTGGCCAAGATACCATCAAATCCCTCCTAGAAAGGGGAAATAACTCCTAAGAAGCTGTAGAATAACTTCAAAATTCTTTCTTGGGAATATTGTGCTCCTATTTTAGAATCCTTAGTCTTGCCTTCTCTCTCAAGGGCTTCAAAACTAAATTTGGAGGATCCTATTATGGTTCAAGTCTCAATGTTACCTCAACTATGTGAGGATGAAAATATTTTTGATAGGAAATATGAGATTGATATTACCCAAGAGGTGTGCCAACCCTATGAGGAAGTGAGCTTAAAACCTCAAGAAGTCATTTGGGGGAAAGAGGAAGAGAAAAAGGAAGAGTTACCTGAAGAAAAGACAACAAAGAGGCCAGGGAGAAATATATGTAAGGAGAAGAGGGAAGAAATAGTGAGTAGGGACAAATTTATTGGAACTCAAATGACAATAGACAAATCTTTGGTCCAAGGAACAAGATCGATCAAAATTCTAGGAGGAAGTTGTCCACCTAAAAGTGGATCTCATAAACCCAAATAATGATTATTGACTCTTCAAACTGTAGGGGTTTGGGTGTTAAAAACAAGGAAGAAACCATAAGATAAATTGTGATATTAGAACAACCCTTGATCCTACTACTCCAAGAGACAAAAATGGAATATAGGGAGGCTTTGAAGGTTAGTAAGAAATAATGTAAAGTAAGTGAAGGAACAATAGTAAGTTCGAGGGGCTCCTTGGGAGGATTGTGCACCTTATGGAATAGATCTAATCTTCAACTCAATGCATCACTTCAAACCTATCATTGGATTCTCACAAGATTTATTCATGTAAAATCTAGTAAGCAAATCAATGTGTTTATTATATACATTCCCATAGCATACATGGAAAACATATTATGCTAGAGATCTCTTCTAACGCTCCAGGAAGAAGAATACACAAACAAGTGTGTGGTGGTAAGGGATTTTAATGTGACTTTGAACAATCAGGAAAAGAAAGGAGGAAACATAGTCATAGATCCCTTCTACCAAAAAATGGAAGAATTAATGGTTGAATGGGACCTTATTGATGTAAATTGAGTCAAGGGAAAGTATACTTGGTCTAATGAAAGGCCCAGTCTAGGTCATATAGCAACAAGGTTGGATAGGTTCTTGGTGCATAGTGATCTCTTGCTATAATATTTTATGGTTAAGTCCTAGATCATCCCTTAAGATATTTCATATCATAAACCTATCTCTCTTCATATTCAAGAGACTATGGACTATGGACCTCTTCCATTTCGATACAACCCTCTCTCGATCCAAAACGAGGAGAGACCATATTTAATTAGTAAATCCCGAGGGATTTGGGTGGAGGGCTCTACCTACTTATATTTGGGAACAAAAAATCAAATAAATTATGTCTGTGCTCAAAACATGGGTCAATAATCTAAGACCCTCTTTATCTCGAGAAAAGGAAAAGTTAAAGTCTCAAAGGAAGTAACAAGTGACATGTAGATGGAAGAAGTCATGACACAAAGAAATTAACAAGTGACATGGTGAGATTCAAATAACAATGGAATCAAAGGAAGTAACAAGTGACATTCATATGGAAGAAGCCATGACAGAACAAAATATTCAAAAGACAATCGAAGATGAAGATGAGACATGGAGACTCAAATCTAGAAGTCTATGGTTAAAAAATGGAGATAAGAATACTAAGTTATTTCACATGAAAGCAAAGGCTAATGTCTACAAAAATAATTTAAAGGATATTTTTCTAGAGATCACTTCACCTCACTATTCTCAGAACAAGGTGGATCATCTCTTGAAGATACAACAACAATGGTGGAAGGTATTCTTGCTTTAGTAACTGAAGGATAATGAGGATATACTAAATCCTATTGAATGGGGGGGAGATTTATAATTCTATTTGGAGCTTGGATCCTGACAAAGCCCTCAGACCTGATGGATTATCCATATATTTTTTCAGGTCCTTCTAGTATTTAATAAAGAGTAACCTGAAGAATATGCTCCAATATGTCCAAAAATATTTCAAAATGGGGGGTAGTACAAAATCCTCCTTCTTGGCTTTGATACCAAAATAAGTGTGCATGTATTCATTCTCTTGGTTTAGGCCTATCTCCTTATGCAACTCCTCCTATAAAATCATGATGAAGATAATGACAACCAAGTTGAAGACAATTATTCCTAAAATAATCTCTGAAAATCAAGGTGGATTTTTGCAAGATAGAAAATATAGTGTTGGTTCAAGAAGACATTCATTCAAGAAAAGGAAATAAAGAAAAATGAATGCTAATCAAACTAGATATTCCCAACGCATTTTATTGAGTCATCTATTCCTTTCTATATGAGGCAATGGAAAAATTGGGCTTCAATCCACTTTTCATAAATTGGGTAGCAACTTGAATTAGTTGTCCATGGATAGCCCCAATAATCAATGGGAGACAAATTTCCTTTTTTCAAGGAAGTAGAGGATCGCGACATGGTTTTATGCTCTCACCATCTCTCTATATCACCATAGATGATTCTTTGAGTAGAAAGGTGGATATGGAAAGGTTAGCTAGAAACCTTCCAGGAATTGAACTAGTAAGAGGGGTAAAAAGTATCAATCACTCCCAGTTTACAAATGACACTTTACTGTTGGGAGGGGAATCCATAATTATAATAAGAAGGTTCAATAAATGCTATATATGTTTACAAGGGCCTTAGGAGGACTGATTAATAACCATAAGAGTCAACTGTTGGGATGGAAAACAAGCCCTCAGGTATTAACATCTATTTCAAGAATTCTACGATTTCCATTTTCCTTAAATTGGTCCTCATTTAAATATATATGCATGCCACTCTTACCTAGATCTTACTCCTCACACTCATGGGTGAGTGTGCTAGATAAATTTGAAGTTAAATTCAACCAATGGGGATATCAATGGATTAGTGATTGACAACACATGTATTCCAACATAGGACAAACACCTTCGGTAACCACTCGCACAACCATATCAAAGATCAACACATCGATGTTTTTACGTGGTAAAACCCTTGTGGGCAAACATCCACGGTCACAACCAACATGGCCACTTGGAGAAATTTATTAATGCAAAAGAAAAATATTGCAGAGATATTTACAAGAGATTTTCTCATAATCGATTATCGACAAATGACCCTCCATGCTCTTTAAGTACAAATCATGGACCAATCGGGTGTTAAGCCACATATCAATGTAGGAATTAAGATCAAGGAGAACATGAATTGTCAGATCACTTTATGTTGGGAACATATCGTGACCGTTAACTACAAATTCATACTAATTCATACTAAAGAAACACACTTTTACCTAATGACACATTAGACCAAGTTGATCTTAAGTAACTCCTAAGTGTCTAAATATCCTAACATACCCCCTTAAGAAAAACTTGGGATATGATTGAAGGATTTATACATGCAACGCAATAGGAGAAGGAATGAGGAATTAGATCCTATCCCCCCTTAATGACAACTTTATGAACTCCTAACATAGATTGAATTTTGGAAAACTTCACTTTTGTAAGAGACTTTGTGAATATGTTAACAACTTGATCTTTTGTAGGGAAAACGAGCGCTTTGGTAACTCGATCAGGAATGAGCTTTCAGATGAAGTGCATCTATATATCGATGTGTTTTCTATGATGATGTTGAAATGGGTCTTTGGAGAGCTTTATGGAACTCTAATTGTTGCACAAGAGGGTTGTTGGATGTTGCTGCTAGAATCCAAACTATGAAAGGATCTATCAAAGCCTGCATTAATCGATGCTCGGTACTATGCTTCTACTGAATAAAGAGAGATATCCTTTTGTTTCTTATAGGCCCAAGTGACCTGTCTTGAACCAAGGTTGAAAACATAACCTGCAATAGAATTTCGATCATCAGGGTCGTCGACCCATTCTGAATCAGTGAAACCAACCAATAAAGGAGTCCCCCCTGAGCTATAATGTATCTTGAAATGAACTGTAGCCTAGAAATACCGATGTATCCTTTTCATTTCTTTCCAATGGATTTCACATGGTGTTTGCATATACTGGGAAACAATACCAATGACAAAGGAAATATCGAGACATGTATGAGTCAAAAATAAGAGGCTACTAACTAACTGATGGTACAAAGTGGCATCAACTTTGGGAGAAGTACAAGCGGTAGCAAGTTTGACTCCAGACTGGAAGGGAGAAGGGGATGGTTTAGAATAATCCACGTGAAATGGGTGAAGAAGGCCACAAGAATACTTAGACTAGGAAAGAAAATTTCCTTCCTTGGTTTTCAATACTTGGAGGCCATGGAAATAGTGCAAATAGCCTAAGTCGATCATTTCAAATTTCTTCTTAAGTCTGGTTTTCACATGGGTTAAAAGTTTAGGGACACTACCAGTGAGGATAATATCATCAACATAAAGAACAAGGATTATGAGATGGCTTCTTACTTTCTTGGTATAGACATTAGGTTCAGAATGACATATAGAAAAGCTAGTATCAAGAAGAAAGTTGTCTATTTTGGCATACCAAAATCAAGGAGCTTAATGAAGACCATGTTGAGGGGGTTGGATTCACTTTTACTCAACAATAGGAATCATGAATGAAGATGATGCCCAATTGGACTCTTCTCCATTTGGGGTAGCCCGATTCTCTGATGTAATATCCCTGTTTCCCCCAACTTGTAAATATAACTGTAGACTGCTAAAAGACTATGTGTAGACTGATTATGTGTGGATGTTGGAATTGATGAACCTTTTGATAGAAGGTAATGTACATATATTTTTGTTACTATTTAAAATGGAAATTGTTTCATAACTGCTGAAGGGGTTTCCAAGGTAGATAATGATGTATGAGAGAGATGGTGAGGGAGAACCAACAATGGTTGAGATGAACCCTACCAGACCAGTACTCTGCTAGATTTAAATTGTTCAGACCCAGAACAATCCTTTGACCCAAAGAATTTAATTACGAGTCAAGATGGTAGTTGGTAAGTCTTCCTCAAGATTCAATGAGGAAATGGGAAGAGTACCCATCTGGAAAATCCCTGACCTCACCCACAAAATTGGGATTTGGACCCACAAAATGTTGTTGAGGAAGGAAAGAAAAGGTATGAAATTCGTGGGTAGAGAAGAGGATGGAAGGGAATGGGTCTGGTGACCATTTTGCTGAAGAGGGAGAGCATGTGCAACTCTCTGGTTCTAAAGAGAACTAAAAAATGAATTTGTTATGGGTATGGGAATTGATGGGCAACGTTTCTAACCAAGCTAATAAACAGGGTTGTAGAGGAGGAGTGACTGAGGAAGCACTTGTTGTAGACCCTCTTGCTTGGTGGAGAGAGAAACGATCTGCTAAATTCTTGTGGGAAGAGGAGAGTGATCTCTGTCCCTGGATGTTGCTGAACAAAAGGAAGAGTCTCTCTCAGAGCATCATGATCTAGCTAGGGGGTGGCCATCGGTAAATACATCAAGGAGTTGTTGTGCCTATGGTTGGGTGGAAAAGGGCACCCATTTCAGCAGTTGCATCACTATTTGGTTTCTAGATAAGTCTATTTGGTTAAATCTCTGTAGTGTTTAGATCATAGAAAATTTTATACTATGTTTTAGAACTTTGTAAGTTTAATTTCTAACAAAAGTGACTTGGAAAATTTAAGTAAAATAAAGAGAATGTCTTAGCTAAAGCTCATTCAATTTAATTCCTTATCTCTTGACTATCTGTGTGTTAAAATATGATTTCTGGGAGTGGATATTGTGGTTGACTGTGCTGTACAATTTAATGCATGCTTGGGAAATGATGAATGAACAATTAAAAATATCTATAAAACATCTGAAAGAAGAGAGAGTGATTTTTCTACATAATAGTGTTCTATTTTAGTATTTCGTCAAATCCTATGCTAGAAAGCTTAGAGGATATTGGATCTGTGTGTACTTTAGGAAATAACACCAAATATGGAAAAACATTAAAAGTCCTTATAAATGATTATGGAGTAAAAATAATTAGGAAATAAACATGAAATTTTCCTAATTGAATTAAAATACAAAAGTTCTCAAAATTCTATTCGGAGCATAAATAAACATTTATGTTAAACTTGTGTTAAATCTCCTAAATTTGGGAAAAATCCCCTTAAATTTTGGTGGGCAGTAAATCCTGGTAGAAATACCGAAATTTACTATGGAGGTAAATCTATGTCTTAGGACCAATTTCCTTAAATTTAGTAAGAGTAGTAAAGCACAATAATAAGGAAATAAAATTTACTCATTTACCCATGAGAAGGGAGAGATTAAAATTATATTTTTAATTTCTAGAATGGAGAAATTCCCTTGGAGTATAAACTTTTATTAAATCCCTTTATAAAGACAGGAAAATACTATTTTTCCTGTAAGAGAAAATAATTTCATTTTAATTCACCAGGTAATAAAATTGCGCAGGGATATGGATATATATGTATATATATGTCTATATACATATTATTATTATCATTATTATTAATGTTATTATTAATTTATTATGAAAACGAAGGCTAAAGTTCCTGGAGCGTAATAGACTTGAGACTAAAGAGAATATAATTTATTATTATACTAATGTCAAAGCACAACCCATGACCAATTACTTTAGCCGTCTCGTAGACTTCGGGGCTCCGGGGTGTTTGGAGTGATGGAACTCATGAGACAAAGTTGTTGAATGCCTGAACCCTATCCTTCCTTGTGCAAGGTTGTAAAGATAAGAAATATAATTAATTGTATTATATGGTATTTAAAATGATCAATGAACATAATTTAATATAATACACCTTTATTTCAATATATATTATATTATAAATTCAAAATAACTCATTGTAATTATATTACGTTGTAATACAAGTGGGTCCCCTCTGGAACTTCAGAACTCCGAGACTCTGGGATGTTTGAGGAATGGAGAGTGTGAGGAAGAGTCGGAGTAATTGACCCGGATATACTCCCTCATTCCAATGTTAAATCTAATAATTGGAAAATGATTAAGCTGGGGTGCCATTATCAAGGAAACATATTATTATAATATGTTATATTAAAGTTTATTAAAATAGTCACACATGAATAAGGCCAACTCTTCTTCTTTCCTTTTTAAATATTAAATGATGTGGAAATGTGCATAAGTGGGGCTACTTTGGGGCTCTGGGAAATTTGAGTATAAAGGATGCATGGGAGAGCCGAATGAGTTGAACCGAAGAGCTCTCTCTCTCTCATTCCAATATTAAATATATTATTTGAGATTTTATAAACATGGGCACAAATTTCCAAAGAGGTGAAATATTTTATATATATATATATATATTAAATGAGTTTATTGTGATATGTGTACGTGATAAAATACCAACCCTTTTTCCCTTTTAAATTTAATATTTAATGTGGAATCACGTGTAAGCGTGGACCTTTGGAACTCTGGGAGTTCAAAGCTTCGGGACTCTAGGATGTTGGGGAAGATAGATTGTAAGAGTAAAACGACTAAAGGCCAAAACTATTTTCCCATATTCCAATGTTATAATAAACATTTAATGGAATTAATTATATTATATGGAGATATAATTAATTCTATTTTCATAAAGGTATAGTATAAGTGGGATTGTCTTCAAAACTTCGACATTCAGGAGATTTAGGTATGTTGTTTTTTTGTAAATGAGTGTGAGAATCTATATTACTGAAGAAAATTATAATACAAAAAAGATACAGGGACTTCCAAGATCTGCCAAAACGGAAACCAGATCTGGGGTCCCAGGGGAGCAATGTCTAATATAGCAGGGGAAGCCTGGGCCACCACCATGGGAAACCGAACCAAACCTCCGCAATCCAGTTTGAAAAATGACAACGTAAGGAAAAAAAGAAGAAGCATAAGCATAGTGGGGTTTGCTCCTACACTGAGAAGATTGACTAGGGCTGGTCCTGTGCTAGTCCAGGTTGATGGGGTGATCTTCATCTCCATCCTTCCTTGCCTAGTTCTCCTCCCTCTGATCCACTAGGCGTATCTTTCTGATGCACGTTGGGGTTCCATTTCTGTCGGCTGGAGTAATGTCTATATGGTGGACATAGCGTAGCTAAAGATGTAATTGCCCTGTCAGTCGCTCCATTTTTTCCTTCTGGCTTCGCTGGTCCTCTGCAAGTCTTTTTGCACTCGCCTCCAGGTTGCTGAGGTGGTTCAGAATACCTGTGAGCACCTTCTTCTAGTCCCGAGTTTTTTTCTTCTTGGTCTCCTTCCAGTTCGTACACATATTACCTATCAACATTTTTGTTCTCCATGCTTCCTCCACCATCCTATGGTAGAGGGTTGTTCTTGGCTGTGTGGCTCCTAGGTCCCTTATCCCCCCCGCTTCCTGAGTTAGTTTTGTCTAGGCTTTGCCCCTATGAGCGTTGTTGATTTCTTTCTCCCATATTTTGATGATCGTCTTTCCCTTTGTATCGACTTGCGTGAGGAAGGTACTCTTTTCTTCCCTGGCCACTTGTTCAATTCTTGTCATCCTCCAGGCACTTGGAGGAGGTTCTGTCCCTTGGGGGCCTCTCTTGCTGCTGGTTTTCTTCATGCGTACCATATTCGCTTGCTTATGGTAGTTTTTATGTTGGGGTTCTTCTCTTGTTTCACTTCACCCCTTTTTGGTATGTAAGTTGGCCCTTCTAGTCTGTGTCCTTTGTTCCAAAGCACGTGCACTTGATGGCCTTGTTGTAATCCCTGTGCCAATGCTTTTCCTTGTACACTGTATGCCAGTCATTTCCCCACCTCGTAACGATACTTGGGTGAGGTGTACCTAGACTTGACCTTGGTAAACCTTTTTGTCCTTAGTTCTTCGCCGCTTGCTGGTTATCTGTTCTGCTTTCCCATGGGTAACCCCTGTACTTATTTCTATTGACAGGACCATGGTGTCGTACCTTCTCCTGATGTGTGATCTGTACCTACATTTGTAACCTTGTTTGATTAGTGGGATATCAGATTCTGCCTCAAACCTACGTTCCCTTCAATTCCTTCCGCACCTCCATTCTTGAAGTGATCTTCCATACTACTACTGTTGTCATAGTCCTTTGCC
>SNQJ01S0053006.1:62186-74156 GCA_010110895.2 Picea sitchensis | reverse complement strand
AAGAGACAAAAAAAATTGCAAATTGACATTGTCTTAGGGTGAGTACACAGAGAAGGTGTTGGAGAGGTTTAGAATGCAGAATGCAAAACCAGTTAGTACACCTTCAGACAACCATTTCAAATTAACTAGGGAAATGTGTCCCAAGACACATGAGGAGATATAATACATGTCCAGGGTCCCTTATTCATCAGCAGTTGGTAGCTTGATGTATGCAATGGTTTACACAAGACCAAAAATTGCACATGCAGTGGGAGTTATGAGCAGGTATATGAACAATCCAGGTAAAGAACATTGGGAGGCAGTAAAGTGGATTCTCAGGTATTTGATAGGTACTTCTACTCATGCATTATGTTTTGGAGGTTCAGAAACTTTTCTACAGGGATATTTTGATTCAGATATGGCAGGTGATAAAGACAATAGGAGGAGCACCATAGGGTATGTTTTCACTATAGGTGGAACAACAATAAGTTACATTTTGAAACTGCAAAAGGTTGTTGCACTTTCAACAACAGAGGCAGAGTATGTTGCTGCTACAGAGGAAGAGTATGTTGCTGCTACAGAGGCAGAGTATGTTGCTGCTACAGAGGCTAGTAAAGAGATGATTTGGTTACAAAGGTTTATGGAGGAATTGGGAAAGAAGCAGGAGAATAACAGGTTGTACTGTGACAATGAGAGTGCAATTCATCTTGCAAAGAACTCAACCTTCCATTTGAAGACTAAGCATATACAGTTGAGTTACCACTTCATATGATCCGCCTTAGAAGATGGACATTTGAATTTGGAAAAGATACACACTAGCTAGAATCCTGCAGACATGTTAACAAAGGGAGTAACCAGAGAGAAACTGAGTTCCTTCTCAGTTTCAGTTGGGCTTCAAGAATGAATATGAAGATGAGAAATTTGCGAGGTCCAAGAAGGTTCAGAGTCCAACATATACAACAGTGGTGGAGTTGTTGAGATCAGTTTCCAAGTGGGAGATTGTTGGTTGTGGAGCCTGATTATCTTCCTGATTCGGAGGTCCTTGCTTTCAGACATGTTTATACCCCATGAAGATTTTACACCCGAGAAGTATGTACACTCTTCCATGTAGGGGAGTGTAGAAGTGGTTCGAGGGCGAAGCCCCATAAGGAAAAATTGCCTTGTAAATGTATATTGCAATTTCATTGTAAATATGGACCGTTCATTATAAGGTCACAGATCTAATGGTAGAAATTATGTTAGGGTTTTTTGCCCTAGAAGGCAACCCTATGTTATGAGGGAAATGTATTGCGGCTATGCATTATGGCAAGTATTTTATTCTGAGAGTGGGTTTTTCTATAGGTTGTATCCCTTCATTTGCTGGATAATAATAAAGGAAGGACCTGTCAATTTCTCTGGTGTACGTAGCCCACACTAGGTGAACCACGTAAATCTGTGTCTCTATTGTATTGTGTATCTTCTGTGTTTTGTTTCCACATTTGTTTCATTTTATTGCTCCGCGGTCCTGTTTTTCTAACACGACTGTCAAACCCTAGCTCGCCTTGACTTTCATATCCTAGCTCTCCAATTGTGCCACACCCACCCAAAAAAATCAGAGATTTGGGTATGTTCATAAAATCACGATGAGTAATTTCGGTGAAGTCTGGAGGCTTGGGTATTAATCGATATTAATTATCCTAAGTGCTCATTTGATATATTTAATCATATTATAATATAATATAATTAAATTATAATAGAATTAATAAAAGAACAAATTTGCAATAATAAATATCAAATTGTATACACTTAATCATTTTCCCTAGTAAATAAATAAATATGCATATATTTATATATATACGTTAAATTACGTGAAAATTCAGTATGGAGTTGCATGCTGGGAGGAATTGACTTATATACCTTAATTAATGTTAATCAACTTAAGTATATTATGGAGAAATAAACCTCATTGTGTTATAATATAATTACTCATAACTATCATATGAGTAATTAATTGAATTAGTGCTAAACTACTTCTAAGGGGGGAAAACATAAAGTAAAATCTCATTAATTACTGGGCCATGAGTATTAGGCTAAGAAAAAATGAATTACTGGATAATTAGTTTGTGGAGAATAATTATCCTTAATGAGGTTTAAGTAATTAATTACCAAAGAATGGTATTCTACGAAATACTAATTAAGGACTTTAATTTGATTATAAGAGAGGGACAAATGCCATTCTCTAGTCGAGCAAGCCTAAGCGCCCTATGGTGACATGAAGAATCAATGCTGATTAAGAACATCAGTGTGATGGCACATTTTAATCTTCAATTGGCTAACGAGTTGAGTAGGGTCCAGTAGGATCGGTGAACCCTAGGTGCCAAATGGATCCTAATTGTAGGTCGAGAGATATTGCATGCATTGAGACTGACCATCGAGAGAAAGGAAATAATCCTCGATACCATATTCTTCGGAGGTAAGCGAAGAGTTTCCTATGAGAAGGCCTGAGTTACGATGGATGCAGGCCTGCATGGATCAACGTTCCACTGTGGCAGGCTAGGCTAGTGCCACATCAATACTAGGGTGTCGCCTTATCAGTCGGTGTGGAAAATGAGAGGTCATGAGAATGCTACGTGGCAGTAAGAGAGATGTTGCCTATGTAAAACGAGAACTTCGAAAGGTCATAAATCTCATTCCAGAGCTCAGTTTTGGGTGGACTTACCGTTGTTGGAAATTTTTTAATGAGTAGAAGACGATGGAGCTATGATATAGGAGATTTGAGATGATTGCGAAAGGTGAAAAATTTATACTCCATCCCTTAAAAAAGGTACTTAGGGGTCGGGTGTGTGGAATAGTGGTATTAGAGAAGGCAACAACACTTAGCCTTCTTGGGCTCATGAACGAGTTGAATAAATTTTATTAGAGAACTTTTGAGGGGTAACTCCCTGCCTTACCCATTCATAAGAGTTTATTTATAATCTATTACTGAAGAGAGGAATACAACTTTATGATATTGTTATATGCTCAAAAACAAATCTGAGTTGTGTGTTGCTAGTGTTCCAAATAATGAAGTTGACTTCACCTTACATAATGTGTTGTTCATAAACTAGTAGATAATTAACTAACAATTTTTTTTTTATCAACACTCAAACAGTCAGGGACAACAAGGAAAACTACAACGTAAATAATGGTGACACACCATGAGTTGGGGGAAATCTCCCACAATAGAGAAGAAGAATCTGATGAGAGGAGGGTGGTGGAAACCCCTCCAGATTTAGATAAAACTGTAGGAAGCCTCATGGTATAATTATAGAGTTGTAAGGATGACAATGAAAGGATGATAAAAAAATAAGAAAAATAAACTGAAATTAATGCATTCCTACTGCAAATCCTATCAGATATACAAAGGCAACTGCAACATGGGTCAACAACCAGTAATGTGGATAGACATCATACTAAGAAAACCCAAAGTCCACCTAAGATACAAAAGCATGGTCCTGAAAGTAGCCACACAATGAGGAGCACCTCAAAGAAGGCCCAACATGGAGCCAAGAGACATTCAATGGAAGAATCCTATAGTGAGGAAACTAACAACTCCAAGGAATTGTCTAGAAGTGAGACTAGTTCACATTCCCAGAGGAGAAGAAAGAAGATGAAACATTCCAAGAGCCATGACCCTGAAGAGTTTAAGAAATCCAAACCACCCACTTTCAATGGAGAAATTAAAAAGGGGGAAGAAACATAAGTTTGACTACTTGGCTTGAAGAAGTACTTCAGATTCCATGACTACTCTGAAATCTTAAAGGCCCAAATAGCCATTTTCAACTTGAATGGAAAGACCTCCATTTGGTGGGAGGACATTAGGAATGTGAAATGAATCCATGAGAAGGAATTTCCATGGAAACGATTTGAGAAATACTTTAAGACGAAGTATTTGTCTGAAAAATACTATGATGGGAAGACTAAGGAGTTCTATGAACTCAATCTAGGACAACTCACAATAGATGAATATATCAACAAAATTCTTGAGTTGATGAGGAATGTGCCCTACATAAAGGATGAAAGGGTAAAGATGCAACGATTTATTAGTGGACTGCCTCAATCCTTTCGGGAAAATAATGAGTTTGATGAACCTAAGACTTTAGAAGACACTATATGAAAGGCAAGGTACTGTTATGAGCAAATCAAGAATAAGGCAAAACCTCATAAGTATTGGAAGAGTAAAATTAAATTGGGATTCAATAAGAAGGGGTTTAAATCCTCAATATTTAAGAATCATGGGAAAATTTCTAAGATGAGACTTCCTACTAAAAGTGTATATCAATAGAATTTTCCATCTCAGAGTGGTAATAAACACTTTGGATCAGCCCTAGGAAAGAATGATAATACAAAGAGAGAACCCTTGAAATGTTGGGGTTGTGGAGAACCCAATTTGTTGAGGGACTATCCACATAGGCAACATGATAATCAAAGAGTATACAACATACATGATGCTACCACAGTCAATGATGTGACTAGGAGCATGCCACAAATTTATGCAGCCTTGGATAATAAACAAGCTGACCACCAAGATTCAATGGTGGAGATGGAAGGTATGATTGCCAACCATCTAGTTTTCATTTTAATTGACCCTAGTTCTAATCTAATTTATATTTCCCCTCAAACTGTTGATAAATTTAAATTGCAACAAGTAAAACATGCTAAATCATGGTTGGTACAACTAGCCAGTGGAACAAAAATAAAGGTCACATAAGTCATACCAACATGCCAATTTGTTTTGAATGGATTTTCCACCCAAGCAACCCTAAACATGCTCCCTTTAGGATCTTATGACCTACTGGTTGGCATGGATTGGTTGGATTCCCATAAAGCCAAGTTGGACTTTTATAATAAAACTTTGGAGCGTGAAGATGAAAAAGGGAGGAAAATAACCCTACAAGGAATTCAAAATCCTGTCTCAGTAAGACAAATATCAGCCCTTCAAGTGAAGAAGTACTGCAAAAAAGGATGTCCTTTGTATGAAATACAAGTGTTGAACTCTGTTGGTGACAATAAACCAAGCCTAGAGGACCATCTTATTAAGAGAGTATAAATATGTGTTTCCAGAAGAGGTACCAAGTCTACCTCCAAGAAGAGATATTGACTTTTCAATAGAACTTGTACCATGAACAATGCCAATGTCTAGAGCACCCTATAGAATGAGTATGCCAATGCTAGTTGAGCTCAAACTACATCTAAAGGATATGTTGGAAACATGTTACATTTGGCCTAGTGTGTCTCCTTAGGGAGCACTAGCTTTGTTTGTGAAGAAGAAGAATGACACACTCAGGTTGTGCATAGACTATATACAACTCAATAAGATGACCATTAAGAATAAGTATCCCTTGCCAAGGATTGATGACTTGTTTGACCAATCAAGGGGTTCTACAATTTTGTCCAAGATTGACTTGAGGTTTGGATACCATCAAGTCCGAATTAAGGATGAAGACATCCAAAAAACAACCTTTAGGACAAGATATGGGAACTATGAATTTGTGGTGGTGCCATTTGGGCTTACCAATGCACCAACCACTTTTATGTGCTTAATGAATAATGTACTTAGTAATTTCTTGGACATATTTGTGTTTGTTTTCATTGATGATATCCTCATATATTCTAAGAGTAGGGAAGATCATGAAGAACATCTCAAGTTAGTGCTTCAAGTGCTAAGAGAACATCAACTCTATGCAAAGTTTAGTAAGTCTGACTTTTTCCAAAAGCAAGTCCATTACTTAGGCCATGTTATCTCTAAAGAAGGAGTGACAATTGATCTTGAAAATATCAAATCCATTATGGATTGGCCTACCCCAAAATATGTATCTGATATCATATCCTTTATGGGCCTAGAAAGATACTATAGAAGGTTCATAAGGAAATTTTACAAGATTTGTTTCCCAATCACCTCCCTTTAGAAAAAAAAGAGTTAAATTCCTTTGGACATCATAATGTGAAGAGAGATTCTAGTAGTTGAAATACCTTCTAACCAATGCACATGTGCTAAAGATTTCAGACCCAAACAAGGACTTCCTTGGTGTACATATGCCTACAAGGAAGGGCTCAGAAGAGTCCTTATGCAAGAAGGGCATGTAATTTGCTACAAATCCAGAAAAGAATGAGCATGAAATCAATTACGTGACCCACGATTTGGAATTGGCTGCCATCATACATGCTTTAAAAATGTGGATGCATTACCTCCTAGGTAGAATATTTTTACTTATGACAGACCATAGTGGGTTGAGATATTTGTTTGATCAACCAAAACTCAATGCTAGACAAGCTAGGTGGATGGATTTCCTCCGTGAGTTTGATTTTGAAATCAAACATATTAAAGGAAAAGAAAAATATGGTGGCTGATTCCCTTAGTAGAAGTATGAAAGTGATTCACTTGGCATCTGCAAGCACCTGTGAACCAGACATCAAGGAGAGAGTAAAAAATGCACAAGAACTAGATGCATTTTTTGAAACTGTGAAATCATACCTAGAGAAAGAGTCCACATGGATGAAATATGAGGGCTATGAATTGTTGAATGATGGCTTGCTAATTTACAAAGGTAGGTTGTATATTCTAAATTTTGATGACTTGAAGAGGTTCATAATGGATGAACTACATAAAATACCATATACTGGTCATTCAATTTATCAGAAAATGACCACAACCACTAAGAAACTGTTTTATTGGCCCGAACTGAAAAAGAACATAACTGATTACTTAGCTAAATGTCTAGAATGTCAACAGGTTAAGGCAGAGCACCAACATCCAGCAAGGTTTTTTCAGCCCCTACCAATTCCCGAGTGGAAATGGGAAACCATTTCTATGGATTTCATCACAGGATTTCCCAAATCAACCAAGAAGAATGATACCATTATGGTAGTTATGGACAAACTGAGCAAGATTGCTCACTTCATTCCCATCAAATACACTTGCAAGGCAATAGATATTTCTTGTATTTTCATGAAATAGATATTTAGACTGCATGACATGCTTAAGGAAATCATATCATACAAAGATACGCAATTTACTTCAAATTTTTGGAAATCTTTGTTTGCTAGTCTTGAAACTAAATTGCTATTTAGTATAACCTATCACCCTCAAACATATGGGAAGACAGAGAGGGTAAACCGATTGTTAGAGGACATGTTAAGGATGCATGTGATGCATCAGCCCAAGAAGTGGGAATACTACCTACCGCTGGTAGAAATTTCTTATAACAATGACTATCAAGAGTCATTGAAGATGAGCCCTTTTGAGGCTCTCTATTGTAGCCAATGCAATATTCCAATCAGATGGAATAAACCAATGGACACAATTACACTTAGGCCAGATATGCTAAAAGAAATGGAACAACAATTAGTTCAAATAAAACATAATATGAAAATAGCTCAGGATAGACATAAAAATGACCCCTAGAGAGTTCAAAGCAGGGGATCATGTGTATCTCCGAGTTAGGCCTAGAAAAATTTCCTTGAGAATGGGAGCTTGTGCCAAGATGACACCTTGGTATTGTGGACCCTTTGAAATTTTGGATAGAGTGGGACTTGTAGCATATAGACTAGCACTTCCTCCCACAGTGAAGATGCATAATGTTTGCCATGTTTCGTTAATGAAGAAATATGTACATGATTCCAATCATATAATTGATTGGTCTGTGATTCAGGTGGAACCAGAAGGATAATTCCTTCCAGAGCCACTGTGCATAATAGACAGGAAATAAATTCCACTCAGGAATAGAACCATTGCATAGGTTAAGGTGCAGTGGAAACACTTTGGTCTTGATGGAGCTACATGGGAAATGGAGTATGCCATGAAACATGCATACCCATTTTTGTTTATTGCTGTACATATAGAGCACATCGATAAGTATAACATTGAGGAAAATGTTCCTTTAAGGGGGAGGGATTGTAATACCCCTGTTTCCCCCAGCTTGTAAATATAACTATAGCCTGCTAAAATACTATGGGTAGACTAATTATGTGTGGATGTTGGAATTGATGAACCTTTTGATAGAAGGTAATGTAAATATATTTCTATTACTAATTAAAATGGGAATTGTTGCATAACTACTGAAGGGGTTGCCAAGGTAGATCGTGATGTATGAGAGAGATGGTGAGGGGGAACCAACAATGGTTGATATGACCCCTACCAAACCAATACTCTRCTGGATTTAAATTGTTAAGACCTAGAAAATTGAATTACTAGTCAAGATGGTAGTTGGGAAGACTTCCTCAAGAGTTAATGAGGAAATGGGCAGAGTACCCATTGTTGGCTATGTGTTATATTCTTTGCACGATTATCTCTAGTGTCTGCTACATTGTGTCGAGCGTGCAGGGGGTGCTAGCCCCCCCAGTTATTTTTGCCTCGAGAAATGTGTCACATTTTGCCTTGTTTTTTGTGTCACATATTTCTTTGTTTTTCATGTCGCCTTGATTTTCATGTCCATTGTTGGGAGGTTTTTTGGCACATGGTTTTTGTCGATGGTTTTCTATTTCCGATTAAGGAATTAGGGTTGTTGACTAATCTAGGTGATTGGGTTAGGGTTTTGGATGCCACTGACTCCTATATGTATATTGTATTGTAAACAATGTATCACTATGAATGAATACATAATATGATGGTTTTCCCGGTTTGGGTTTCTAGGGGAAAAATATCTATGTAATATGTGTATTTTCCATTGTATCTTTATTGTTCTTTTATTGAAAATCTGTTTGCAGTAAAATAATGTATAAGGTTAAAATATACACCCATCTAGAAACTCCCTGACCTGACCCACGAAAATGGGATTTGGACCCACAAAATATTGTCGAGGAAGGCAAGAAAAGGTAGGAAATTCGTGGGAAGAGAAGAGGATGGAATGGGAATGTGTCTGGTGACCATTTTTGTGAAGAGGGAGAGCATGTGCAACTCTCTGGTTCTAAAGAGAATTGAAAAATGAATTTTTTCAGGGTATGGGAATTGATGGGAAACGTTTCTAACCAAGCTGATAAACGAGGTTGCAGAGGATGAGTGACTGAGGAACAACTTGTTGTATACCCCCTTGCTTGGTGGAGAGAGAAACAATATGCTAAATTCCTATGGGAAGAAGAGAGTGATCTCTGTCCTTGGCTTTTGCTGAACAAAAGGAAGAGTCTCTCTCAGAGCATCATGATCTAGCTAGGGGGTGGCCATTGATAAATCCATCCAATAGTTGGTGTGCCTACGGTTGGGTGGAAAAGGGAACCCCTTTCAACAATTGCATCACTATCTGGTTTCTAGATAAGTATATTTTGTTAAATCTCTATAATGTTTAGATCAGAGAAAATTTTATATTTTGTTTTAGAACTGTGTAAGTTTAATTTATGACAAAAGTGACTTGAGAATTTTAAGTAAAATAAAGAGAATGTCTTAGTTGAAGCTCATTCGATTTAATTCCTTATCTCTTGACTATCTATGTGTTAAAATAAGATTTCTGGGAGTGGATGTTGTGGTTGACTGTGTTGTATAGTTTAATGCTTGGGAAATGATGACTGAACAGTTACAAATCTCTATAAAACATCTTAAAGAAGAGATAATGCTTTTTATGCATAATAGTGTTTTAGTATGTCCTCAAATCCTATGCTAGAAAGCTTAGAGGATATCATATCTGTGTGGACTTTAGGAAATAATACCAAATCTGGAAAAACATTAAAAGTCCTTATAAATGATTATGAAGGAAAAATAATTAGGAAATAAACATGAAATTTTCCTAATTGAATTAAAATACAAAAGTTCTCAAAATTATGTTTGGAGCATAAATAAACATTTATGTTAAACTTGTGTTAAATCTCCTAAATTTGGGGAAAATCCCCTTAAATTTTGGTGGGCAGTGGTAGAAATACCAAAATTTACTATGGAGGTAAATCTTTGTCTTATGACTAATTTCCTTAAATTTAGTAAGAGTAGTAAAGCACGATAATAAGGAAATAAAATTTACTCATTTACCCATGAGAATGGAGAGATTATAATTATATTTTTAATTTCAAGAATGGAGAAATTTCCTTGGAATATAAACTTTTATTAAATCCCTTTATAAAGTTTGGAAAATTATATTTTTCCTTTTCTTATTTTCCTGTAAGAGAAAATTATTTCATTTAAATTATCGAGGTAATAAAATGTGCAGGGATATGGAGATATATGTATATATATGTCTATATACATATTATTATTATCATTATTATTAATATTATTTTATTCTGAAAATGGAGGCTAAAGTTCCTGGAGCGTAATAGACCTGAGACTAAAAAAAATATAATTTATTATTATTATAATGTCAAAGCACAACCCATGACCAAATAATTTATCCGTATCGTGGTCTTCGAGACTTCGGGACTTTGGGGCTCTGGGGTGTTTGGAGTGATGGAACTCATGAGACAAAGTCGTTGAATGCCCGAACCCTATCCTTCCCTATGCAAGGTTGTAAATATAAGAAATATAATTAATTGTATTGTATGGTATTTAAAATGATCAATTAACATAATTTAATATAATACCCCTTTATTTCAATATATATAATATTACAAATTCAAAATAACTCATTGTAATTATATTACGTTGTAAAACAGGTGGGTCCCCTCTAGAACTCCAGGACTCCGAGATGTTTGAGGAATGGAGAGTGTGAGGAAGAGCTGAAGTAATTGACCCGAAGATCCTCCCTCATTTCAATGTTAATGTAATAATTGGAAATTTATTAATCCGGGGTGCCATTATCAAGGAAACATATTATTGTAATGTGTTACACTATAGTTTATTAAAATAGTCACACGTGAATAAGGTCAACTCTTCTCCTTTCCTTTTTAAATATTAAATGATGGGGAAACTTTCATAAGTGGGGCCACTTCGGGGCTTCTAGACTCCATGGCTTCGAGATATTTGAGTATAAAGGATGTGTGGGAGAGCCGAAGGAGGTGACCCGTAGATCTCTCTCTCTCTCATTCCAATATTAAATATATTATTTGAGATTTTATAAACCTAGGCACAATTTTCCAAAGAGGTGATATATATATATATATATATATATATAATGATTTTATTGTGATACCTGTATGTGATAAAGTACCAACCCTTTTTCCCTTTTAAATTTAATATTTAATGCAGAATCACGTGTAAGCGTGGACCCTTCGAGAGTTCAGGGCTCTGAGAGATAGAGACTTCGGAACTCTGGGAGTTTGGAGCTTCGGGACTCTGGGATGTTGGGGAAGATAGTATGTAAGAGTAAAATGACTGAAGGCCGAACCTATTTTCCCGTATTCCAATGTTATAATAAACATTAAATGGAATTAATTATATTATATGGAGATATAATTGATCATATTTACACAAAGGTATAATATAAGTGAGACCATCTCCAGAACTTCGACATTCAAGAGATTTGGGTATGTTCATAAAATAATGATGAGGAATTTCGACAAAGTTCGAAGGCTTGGGTATTAATCGATATTAATTATTCTAAGTGCTCTGATATATTTGATCCAGGGGATCAAATTTTGCTCAAAATTCAAAGGGCTCAGAATCACTTCAAATCGAATAGGTGCGCAGGCCTCATCGTCACGAACCCAACGCAACTCGTTTGGGTTCAAACAGACGTCGGATGAGTGAGATATCGCGTTCTGTTCAAATCGTCAAACAGGCAAAAAAAAATAAAAATGTGCTGACTGTACAGTCCATACAGATGCTGACGTGGCAGGGACGTACGACACATGACAGGGCCGTATGACACTTGGAAGGGCCATACGGCACATGGCAGGGCCGTAGGACACGTGGCAGGTGTTGGTTGGCAGTTGGACGACGAATTGTTTCTTGACACGTGGCATTGGTGGCGAATGGATTGGTGACACGTGGTGTTAGAAAAACAGGACCGCGGAGCAATAAAATAAAACAAATGCAGAAACAAAACACAGAAGACACACAATACAAGAGAGACACAGATTTACGTGGTTCACCCAGTGTGGGCTACGTCCACCAGA
>SNQJ01S0053006.1:28344-44118 GCA_010110895.2 Picea sitchensis | reverse complement strand
GGATTGTATCTTCCTCTTGGAGGTTTATCCCTCCCTTTACATTTGGAAGTTGTATCTACCTTTGGAAGTCATTACTTCCCTTGAACAATAAATATTGATTATTTCTCATATATTGTGCATGGTGTATTGTGGTGTATTGGTGTAACTCTTAGACTATTGTTCATTGCTCATTGGATATAGTTGAATGGTTTAAGTACAATTTAAAAAGGTTTTAAATTGTACTTGATATTGATTCACCCCCCTCTCAGTATCAAAAAATTACTGGTTCCAAATTTGGCATGGGATTTGATTCCTCAACCGCGGTTGGACTCGAGGCTTCACCAATCTATATATTTTTCCCTTTTGGCGTCTTCGGGGATTATCAAGTCATCGGTCTGCGAGGCGATATTTTTACTGTATAACAAAAAAGATAACATTGTTAAATTCACAGTTCATCTGTAATTGTGATAAATTGAGTAGTTTTAAGACTGAAAAGAGCATACATGGATAGAAAATCAACAATTAAGATCATTGCTTATTGGTTTTGGTCACTACATTCGAAGTTTCAATGATACTCACGTTATCCCGTGTGCCACATCTAGTTCTTAGGAGCTCTTTACTGCAATTTGCAGATTTCTCTCAAACGCTCACCAAGAATTATGCCTAAGCTAATGAATGTTTACACTCATATACCCCGATTTTCATCAATCAAATCCATCATTTAAACTCTCAAGGTACGACAAACCTCTGTAAATCTCAGAGGATTGAATGCGTCACCTGTGCCACGTTTTCAATAAATGAACTATGTCGAATGACAACACAAGAATTTTTTTATCTTCATTCATTGGTGATTTTAAATCAACATGATTTGGTGTGCAATGAACATTTACGTTGGGGTTTGGGGATGTGAGCTTTCCAGTGGTTCACTGTTTCATAGAATGGCCTATCCGTCGATCCCGAAAAAACCTGATGTGGTGAATCCCTCTTTCATTATATTTATGTGACACTTTTCATGATGTGGTGACATATCATATAAATCGTGTAAAGTTCCCATTGGAAGCACTAACTTTGACGTGGCATATTTCTGTTGGTCATCATATGGTGATATAATCAGGTGTGGGTATGATTTCGGTGAAACCTTTATAACTAACCAATTTCTTGTTTAGGCTCTTTGACGGTCAGGATCAACCAATGGTATAACATAAACAATCTAGATTAAAATTGACCTTTAATGACTTCGACCATCGACATGAACTCTTATGCATTGACAGGGTAATGTTGAGAGAGTGAAGGGACAATGTCGATAAAACATCGATGATAGACAAAAGAGATTTCTTTTTTGGATTTTTTCAAACTACCTCACGACTCACCAACGACCAGGGCTTCAACAATTTTGATGAATTTTGATTGATTTATGTTTTCGATTGTGTAGCCAGATTTCCCCGCATGCCGATGAACTCAAAATTGTACATGCTGACATGGAAATACTGACGTGGTGAAAACATGGTTACGTGAATGACGTGGTATATAAGGTGGAAGTACGAGTGTCCACTTGGATGTTGATGTGTCAAAGGTGATGTGTCAAAGATGATGTGGTCATTCATTAAGACAGGGTCAGGCAAAACTCTGCTAGGGTATTAATGGCTAGGATTGGCTCAATATTGGTGGTGTAAGACCATGATCATTATTCTAGGTCCGAAACATCAACATTGAGGATATTAAGCTTGCCCCTAAATTCTTCGCAACTTTGAATGATGGGCGCCGACAACTGACGAACGTCGACGATCGAAGATTTTTCTTGCTTGTTGCAAAATTTGTACATGGGAACAGTCAATGCCTGACAATGCATTGACGATTAGCAAAAGCATATGTCAAGAATCAAGAAGGTCAGGGATCTAATAGGGTTTTCTACTTATATTCAAAATAAATAAGTCTCAAACCCCTTTAGCTCAAGAATGAAGTTAAATGTGCCTCCTTCCTTTGGAAATACATTCAAATTAGGTTTGGGATTAAATCAAAGATGCATGAAATTCACTCAAGAGAAAGTATTAAAACAAGCTATGATCAAGAAAAATCAAAATCTAAGGATGAAAATGGAGTAAAGTGGTACCCCAAAATTTGGAAATTTTAAGGGTGTGTTGAATACTCAACAAACCATAAAGGGATTTCTTAAGGCGACAAACAAGAATTGAGTCATTCTGGACATATCCACGCATTTTTTCCATGCATATTTCTTATTGCAAATGCCCATGCAAGAAGGCATATTTGAAATCCATATGATGGACCTCCCATTTGCGTGAGGCTGCAAGGGCTAGAACAAAGTTGATGAAATTCATTTTGGAGACAGAGGAAAATGTTTCATTATAGTCAATGCATTCAACTTGAGAGAACCATTTGGAAACTAACTGAGCCTTGTGTCTTTCAACAATTCCATCTAATGCATACTTAGTTCTGTACACACATTTACATCTGACAAGTTTTCTTCCTTTCAGGAGAGGTACAAGATCTCAAGTATCGTTTACCATTAAAGAATGATACTCTTCATTCATTGTTGTATTCCAATATTGATGACCTAAATCTTCTGCAAATGTATCTGGATTACGAGTCTCTAAAACTTGAGCCAAAAGAGAAGAGGCTCGCTGGAACTGTGAATGTGTTCGATGCTCATCTAAAGGATCATCGACAAGATCAAGAAATGGTTCTCGATTTGAATGGACCCATTATGGAAGCTATGTTGCTGGTGTAGGTTCATGTTTAATGGAATCATATGAAGGAAGGGTAGCAGGCGTAGGTGGATTTTCATCCTCACTGCCATTATCTAAAGAAGAATAAGAAACTAGATTAGGAGCAAAATATGGCTCGTAGGCTGAAGAAGGCACAAATTCCAAATTAGGCTCATAACTCACAGTGCAAGATCTTTTCATCAAATTTAACATCTCTTGTAATAATGTTAAGCCCTAATATTGGCTCATTACCCCTTAATTGGGGCATATTAGATTAGTAATGCTATTTTATTTATGTCGGCTTTAGGCCATTAGTTGTAATTTAGATTAGCAATGTTATTTTATTTATGTCGGCTTTAGGCCATTAGTTGTAATTATACCTCCTAGTCTCCTATATATACCAAGGAGACATTTTCATTTTGAATCATCTTGTACTTGAACATTTAAAATTGGGGTAAAGGGGTTTCCCCGTCAAAGAAGCTTATTATATGAAATTATATCTTTTCCAAGGCGTTGAGTACTTTTCTGAGGTTTTCTATGCTATATTGATGTTTGGTTACAGACATATGGTATGGGAGCTCAAGGTCTTGGGGTTTCATTTGCCCATCACGAGAACCTTTGTGGAATTTTGGCTAAAACTTCTGCAACTTTTGGAGGAATGTCTTGGGGTTTCTTCTAAATAGAATGTGGATAAAATATAAGAACAAGACATGAGACAATGGTGTGGTGTGGGCAAAAGGATTCCTTCTGAATCATGCCAAGTGGGATAATCAATGCTCAAGTGTGGTGTGTCTGTCAGTGTTCAAATTATTAGACACAAAGTGAATCTCAGTAATCAGTGGAGCACATTGTGTTGAGAGACATATCATAGAAATACATAAGATAAATTTTCATACCTAGAAGGTCCAAAATTGATACAAGAAATATTGTCTGTGAGAACCACCTCAAAATCAAGGTTCAAAAGTGATACTTGGCCAGCAGCCACTTACCACCCAAAAAGGGAACTTATACACCAAATAGCCTCGGAAAATCCTACTTGGACTCTTGATGAAAGTGAGAAGAAATGCGTAGGGACATAAATGAACTACAAGCTAAGATGGATTCAATGGAATCCCAAGTTGGATACTAGATGGATTCAATGGAAGATAAGTTGGATACCAAAGATGGATTCAATGGAGATCCAAGTTGGATACTAAGATGGATTCAATGGAAGCTAAGTTGATGGATTCAATGGAAGCTAAATTGGATACTAAGATGGATGGATTAAAGGGGAGATCATGGAAGTATTGAAATTTAAGTAATAAGAAGACACCAAAGTGAAAATGCATCTCATGAAATTCATGATGAGGACACAAGGAAGGTGAATCAAGAATGGAAAATCCAACTTTGGTTTGAAGACCAACCCGCGTTCCTAAGATTGATATGGGAAGTTTGATGGCAAGACCCAATCACATGGATACTTAGGATGGGCAATTCTTTGATCTCCATAATGTGCCCACATACACAAAAGGAATGCAATTGCTTCTTTATATTTAGGAACCAATCAATTTGTTTGGTATACGATGGCTTGTTCTGTAAAGCTTTTCGTCCTTGGACAATTTCATGGAAGAAATGATAGCACACCATGTGAGGATACAAGGAGTAATACCTTCTTTAGCCAATTGATGATCTCAAGCAAAGGGTTCGATTCTAGGAGCACATTGAAGACTTCCAAAGATTGAATATAAAGGTAACGCCGATATTCTAGATGAGCATGATTGATGTATTCATAGGAACTTTAAAGGATAGCCAACATTCAACATGAGGTTAGCCACAGGAACCCAAATCATTGGAGAATGCATTTAAGGTGGCAGAAATGTTAGTAAAAGAAAATATGGCTATGGCTACTAGAAGGACTATCCTAACATCTATAGAGAAAAATGCTCCTTCTCCTAAAACGCCTCAACCTCAGGTTGACACCTCAACAATTGGAGGAAAAGAAACAAAAGGTTTATGCTTTAATTGTGACAACAAATGCGATGGGGACATAAGTGTGGTGAGAAGAAATTATTCTACATAGATTGTGAAGATGAAAGAAGAACAGAACAAGAACCATCTCAAGATGGCAATAGAAGCCATTTCGTCGAAGAGTTGAGCTCCGATATGGAGTGCAATGCATTGGCTGGAATTAGCACTCCTCAAACCCTCAAGATCGAAGGGATCATCAAAAGAAATAAAAAGGTAATAGTCCTATTGATTATGGCGATTTACTCATAATTTTATTCACCATAAATTAGCCAAAAGATCTCAATTTCTTTGTATATCTAGCACGGAGTTTCAAGTAATGATTCGCAGATGGAGGAATATCAATTGCTCATGAAAATGAAATAATATCAATCTACTATGGGGAAATATGTAGCGAATAGTGTGGTGCTATACCCATGGGTGAAGTGCGAGATGTTGTACTAGGAATCAATGGTTGAATCATTAGGAACAATGGCTTTTAATTTTCAAAGAACTTTTCATGAAATTTTATTGGAAGGAAAGAAATTGAGTTGATAGGTATAACAGGGAAGCCCGGTAAAGGTGTTAAGCTCTAGTGGCATGACAAACTTATTGAAAAGGGGCATCAAGGAATTATTGCACAACTATGCTCACTAGATGTTCAAACATCTAAGACATCCCTATTCCTCAAGATCTCAAAGGATCGGTGATAAGCATTCCAAAGTATTTGAAGATATTCCCAAATTTCTCCCCACTTTCGAAATCATGATCATGAAATTCACCTAATTCTTGGGAGTGTTCCTCTATCATTGAGCCATATGGATACCCTTATGCCTAGAAGAGTGAAATTAGGCACATGGTTGAAGAAATGTTAGAAGTGGCATTATTAGACCTAGCCAAAGTTCTTACTCTGCACCGGTGGTAATGGGTATTCAAGAAAAGATAACTCATGGTATGTGTCCAGTTATAGAGAGCTCAACAAGATCACTAATGAGATAAGTTTCCCGTCACAGTGATTGATGAATTGTTAGATGAACTATGGAGCAATCTATTTCACAAAGGTGGATCTTGCGTTCGGGTATCATGGTCGAATGAAGGAAGAAGATATCCCAAAAACAACATTCGAACTCATGAAGGCCATTATGAATTTTGGTCATGCCTTTTGACACCACAAATGCACCTTCCACATTCCAGGGGTTGATGAATTCCATTTCAAGCCCTTCCTTTGAAAATTTGTGTTAGTATTTTGATGATATATACTAATCTATAGCAAATCTTGGGAGGGATCATGTGCAACATGTTGACAAGGGTGCCACAACTACTAAAGGAGCAACAACTATATGCTAAACCATCCAATTTTTTTCTTTGGAGTAAAAGGGTAGAGTATTTGGGTCATATTGTATCTCATGAAGGTGTCAAGGTAGACCACAACAAGATTAAGGCAATGATGAATTTGGATGATTCCCAAAACATTAAAAAATATTAGAGGATTTTTGGGTTTAATGAGGGTTACTATCGCAATTTTGTTCGAAAATATGGAAGAATAGCGACACCTTTAGCGACACTAACTAAGAAGGATGCATTTCATGGACTCGAGAGGAAACAAAATCTTTTGAACAACAAGAGGTGATGTGTAAATCTCATGTATTGACAACTCTAGACTTCACAAAACCTTTTATTGTGGAATGTGATACCTGTGAGAATGGAATTGGTGTCCTAATGCAAGAAGGAAGGCCACGGCTTTTGAAAGTAGACCACTCCAAGGGAAGGGACTTACACAAACCCATTTATGAGAAGGAAATGATGGCAATACTACATGCATTGAAAATGAAGTCATACCTATTAATAGGTAGGAACTTCAAGGTCAAACATATCATGATAGTCTTAAATACTTCTTGGAACAAAGACTATCTTGGAAAGGAACAAAAAATGGGTAACAAGATATTGGGCTATGATTTTGAAATTGTCTATATAAAAGGGAAGAAAAATGTTGTGGCGGATGCTCTCTCAAGGGAAGAAGATATTGAGGCCTTTCTTTGTGCTATCTCAATCATCAACTTGATTGGATAATAGAAACAAGGGATGAATGAAAAAATGGCGAAAAAGTGTGGACTCTCATTCAAAGGTTCTGATTGGGATTCTAGTTGCATGAATGCATTACATGGAAAAATGATTCACTATGGTACAAAATTAACTTATATTTATGTAAGAACTCCCAACTCAAATACAAAGGTACTATTGGAGTTACACACCTCTCCGGTAGGAGGCACTGCGAGGATTTTTGAAAACCTACCATAGAGTCAAGAAGGATTTTTTGGGATGGACTTAAAACTAATGTTCAAGGTTTGTGGAAAGATGTGTGGTTTGCCAACAAAATAAGGTGGAAGCAGATTTAGACCCAGATTGCCACAACCATTATCCATCCCAAATTATTTGGGAGGAGTAGGTTTCCATGGTTTTCATCACGGGGTTACCAAAGTTTGAAGGAAGAAGCGTCATCATGGTGATTGTTGATAGACTCACCAATTATGCACACTTTGTGCACTCTCATCCCTTCAAAAGCTGAAAATGCAGGTTGCCACCATTCATGGAGGCAGGTTCAAAGCTGGCAGCCCAAAGATTATTGTAAGTGGCCAGGAGATCCCATATTCGCTGGACATTTTTTGGACAAAATTATTTTCTTGTTTGGGTACTCAATTGGCTCATATGTCATCCTATCATCCTCAATCGATGGACAGAATGGTGAACAAATGTCTAGAAGTCTACGTTCGTTGTTTTGTCTACATTAAACAAACACAATGGTTCAAATGGTTACCCTTGAGAATGGTGGTATAACACTTCCTTTCACTACAACAAAAATGACACCATTTATGGCACTTTATGGATACCACCCTCTTCCAATACTTCTTCTCTAAAATAAAAATCTAAAGGTTCAAGCAGTGGAAGATCACGCGCCGAGAATCAACAACAAATTCTCAAATCTTAAAAGGACAACCTGACCATGGCACATAATGCATGAAACAACAAGCAAATCAACATGCAAATCAACATCACAGTGAAAAAAAGTTTTGAAGTAGGGGATTGGGTATTTTAAGACTACAACCATACAAAATAGATGTCCCTCAACGAAGCCAAGAAGGATAATAAATTATCACCAGAAGTACTATGGCCTTATAAGGTGTTGCAAAGATTGGTACTATGGCATACAAATTGGGTACTTTTGCATCTTCACGAGTACACCCAGTTTTTCCATGTTTCATGCTTAAAAGAAGGTTATAGGCGACAAGATCAGTTCAAACTATATTTCCGAACTTGACAAGGAAGGAAAAATCATGTGGGATCCTGAAGCCATCAGCGACACAAAAAATTAAGCCAAGTAGGAATAGATCCATTTGAGTATCTCATTAAATGGAGAAACTACCGTTGAAGATTCCACTTGGGAAGATGAGTCTTTTTATCTGAAGCATCGAGTTACTCAAGCGTTGGACAACACTTGTCTCAAGGGGAGGGCATGTTAATCCCTAATATTGGCTCATTACCCCTTAATTGGGGGCATATTAGATTAGTAATGCTATTTTATTTATATGTGACTTTTGGGCCATTAGTTGTAATTTAGATTAGTAATGTTTATTTTATTTATGTAAACTTTAGGCCATTAGTTGTAATTTTACCTCTAGTCTCTATACCAAGGAGACATTTTCATTTTGAATCATCCTCCTATATATACCAAGGAGACATTTTCATTTTGAATCATCTTGTACTTGAACATTTAAGTGGGGTAAAAGGAGGTTTCCCCCTCGAAGAGGCTTATTATCCGAAATTATATCTTTTTCAAGGCGTTGAGTACTTTTCCTGAGTTTTTTCTATGCTATATTGATGTTTGGTTCTTAACAAATAATAATTTTGTTAGACTGAGGTTGAAGAATTATGTAACCTTTGACATATTCAGAATATCTCTTAAGATATTTAGACACTTAGGAGTTAGTTAAGATCAACTTGGTCTATGTGTCGTTAGATAAAAATGTGTTTCTTTAGTATGCATTTGTAGTAAGTAATCTGATAGTCATGATAAGTTCCCGACATAGAGTGATCCAACATATCATATTCTCCTCGATCTTAATGGCTACATTGATCCATGGCTTAACATCCAATTGGTCCATGATCTCTATTTAAAGATAATGGATGGTCATTTACCGATGATTGATTGTGAGAAAATCTCTTGTAAATATCTCCGTAATATTTTTCTTTTGCACTGATAAATTGCTCCAAGTGGCCACATTGGCTGGGGTTGTGGATGTTTTCCCGTAAGGGTTTTACCACATCAAAAAATCAATGTGTTGATCTTTGATCTGGTTGTGTGAGTGGTTACTGAAGGTGTTCTTCCTCTGTTGGAATACCTGTGTTGTTGAACATGGTATCAGAGTGAGGTTGAAGACCCACTTCCGTTGTAGATTGAGATTGTGAAGTCGTATTGCCTCATCTAGGGTTTCTACCATTTCCATACATTTCTGAGCTGAGAGGAATGTCCCATTGCATATAGATCACTTGTTTTAGTCAGGAATTCTTTTTGTTTCAGTCGAAAAAGTTTTTTCATTTTCCCAAGATACGACCATTTCAGTGAGATCCGAAGGTATAAAGCCCGAATATGCCCTTTTAAAATTTTGCAGAGATAATATTTCAGTTTTTTGTTTTTTGTTTTCGGGTTGCTACTCTTTTTATCTACGTATTCTCCTTGCCCTGCACCCTATGAAATATTGACAAATAAGAAATAGATTGGAAAGGGTTTTCCTGTCTAAGTATTCTCTTTTTCGTGCACTCTGTGAGATCTCGATAAATAAAAAACAAAGGGAAAATTTGCATTTTCTAGGTAGGCTTACCAAGATCTAACCCTTGTTGTCATCAAGAATCAAATTTTTTTCTTGTGTGAAAAGATTTTTTTATGAGCACGCTCTCCAAGACTATCTTCCGTAACAACAACAACAATAACATCCCCAATCTTCATTCTAAACAATACGATATGTTTTACACTAGCTCACTTGGTTAAGAGTTGATTTATTAAGTAAGAGGTCTTGAGTTCAAGTTTCTTTTTTGTTATTGTTTTTGAAAAAGTTCATGCATCCATTGTAAAGTGCATTTCGCTTAAGTTATAAAAGTGAATCACTATAGGTAGTTTTAATATTTTATTTTAAGTTATTTGTTTTGCATGCAACTTTCGTTCATAAGGTAATTTCATTGTAAAAGTGATCCCGCTTGTTGTACAAAAGTGGGTCACTTCATAAACAACTTATTTGTAAAAGTGAGGTTATTAGGAGGGGTATCACCACATGGAACAACTTTTACTTGCCACATGGCTATTTGGTTTCGGTTTATGCCTTTTTTCAAAAGGGCATAACTTTCACATCCGAAGTCCACTTTTAGTGAAAAAACCTATTTTTTGAGATCTTTCCATCATGACCATCAATTTCATCTTTTTCTGCATATTTTAATATGGCATCTCTGAGTGATATTTTGCTTACCAGTACCAACTACTTCCAATGAAAATCCCATATGGAGGATTTATTAAGAAGTAAATAATTGTAGCATATTACCTTGGGAAAAGAACAAGAACACACTGATGATGACAAGTGTGTCAAATGGATTAATAGGAATGACGAAACTCGTGGACTAATCAAAATGTCCATCTCTCCTAATTTAAGGTTTCACCTTCAATAAATTGAGAGCCTAGATAAAGCTTGGGAAAAAATTGAATTTGTGTTTGGTCAATATAATATTATTTGGGCTCACTAGTTGGAAAATTAGTTAATGAATTTAAGTCCAAATGATTTTCCTTGCATTGAATATTACTTGTCTAAGTTCAAAACACTTAGAATTTTGTGTATAGAACGCGAACTAGATCTGTCAGAAGATCAATGCATATATGCTATTCTTGCTAAGCTTGTTGGCATATTTACAAGCAGAGTGAGCTTGTCATTGATGGCAAGAACAACAACGATGTTGGCAGGTTTACAGGTAGAGTGTGCATGTCAAGAATAACAATGAAGACACAGAAGAGCAAGCTCAAGTGGCTCAGGAGGAATAACATAGAGTTGCATGCAGAGTGCAAGTGTGTGCTAGGGTAGGAGAGAGAGCGTTCTTAGAAACATAGACGAGACCCAAAGTCATCCGGACTCGCATAACCTTTGACACTTAGAAATTCTTCCAAGTCAGGAGGATGCGTAAGCTCAGGAGGAGGAGTGACAATCATCGTTGGATCACCAATCTCGAATAATCGATGTCTGTTAGATCAGAGTCTAGTGACTAGAGGAAGAACAAAGGAGTAGTATAGATCTGATCCGTTGGATCTGAGTGCCGAGAACCAACAACTGTGGGATCTAGTAAAACTGCAAAGAGCATAATGGCCGAGATCCATCCTCCAACTCCACGAAATGAAAAATCACGATGAGATATGAACTGTTGGATCCAGAGGACACGTGGTGAGATATCAACATTTTGATGACTCGCAAATTGGGAAATTCAAGGAAGAGGTGTAGGAACTTGCGATGTCCGAGTTCACGAGTTGATCTAGACCGTTAGATCATGGGGAGTTGTGACTCGTTGATCTGATGCTCGCAAATTTCGGGAAGGCAGGAGGAAAATACCCGAGGATTTGGGAGCTACAACAATCCTATTCGTTCATCTGGGAAGGACATGTGGTAGTCGATAAAGCAGATTCACAAAATCACGAATCAGAAGAACTGTGTTGAGTAGTTCACAGATATCATGAAGTCCAATTTTGCGAGTTGATCATAAAGGAATGTGGGCCGTTGATTTGGAGCGGGTTTCAGAATCGGAAGTTGGAAGAAGGGAGGTGAGTAGTCCTCCAACTTGGTGAAATGTGAAATATCGAAATGATCTGGGTCATCAGATCATCATGGACTGTTGATCTGTCAAGCATTGTTTCAGAATATCAGAAGTCGGGAGAGTCAGGGTTGACTCACGTCAAAATACCCGACACGCAAAATCGCGATTTTGATCGTAGTCGTCGATCAGAGGGAGAGATCTCGACCATTGATCTGATATGAAGTATTTCAGAGTTTCGTGAGTTGGGAGTTTCAAGGAAACTCATAGCAGGATTTCATGATACACGAAATCATGAAGCACCCTCTTGCTTGGCCTCTGGTCACAACTGGTGGTCACATTGATGAAGGTTAAGGGAGGAGCTATCATGTCGCTAGGCTTCACAACGAAGATCACCAAAATCATGAAATGCCTTTTTGAATAGGGCTGTGGTCACAACCAGTGGTCACATCAACGAAAGAGAAGGGAAGGAGCTAGCATCGCTAGGCTGCACCTCAGAGTTTTGTGAGTTGGGAAAATTGAGGTGACTCATAGTCGATCACTTGAAATGAAAAATTACGAAATGAATGTTGGTTAGGTGTATGGTCACTGCTGATGGTCATGTGAAAGGAAGGGGCTTAGCCATAAAATCTAGCACCTTTGTGTAGAGTTCTCAGGAAGGGAAAAGGCATGAGTGCGCGGAGGTTCTATCAGTAACCGCTAGAGACATACTGATTGTAACTATAGAAAATGACTGATTACATCTACCAGAGAATTCGAATAATCTCAAGGTGATCGCCAGAGGAGCTGAAGAGTCTCCAGGTAACTTCTAGTGGAATGAAGACTCATCATAGAGATGATTGACATATGGAAAGGCGTCGAAGACTATAGCTTCCAGAGAAGCTAAAGAATCTCAGGAACGACCACTAATGATGAAAAATCTCAACATAACGGCCATGCATGAAGAACAAACTTAGCGTAATTTCCAGAGGGGATGAAGAGTTAGCTGTATGATCTGGCAGAGGACTTGGCATTATAAATATACACAGAACAAAGAAGAGGAGGTAGCTTCTGTTGTGTGTTATTAATGGGGGTAAAAGAGGTTGTGTGCAACAGTTGAAACACACAGAAGAGGTGTAGCACATAAAACATAAATGCATATCTGAGAGAGGAAGAGGAATCCAAGGTGTGTGTGAAAAGATAGAGCAGGAGAACATAAATCTCAAAGAAGAATGCGAGAAGGAAGACACTGATGCAGGCAGACATAACAATGCAACATAACAATGATGAGACTAATAAGCTATTGATAAACACTGTATCATTGTAATAAGTTTTAGTAACAAAGTTTTTATAATCAGGGTGGTAGGGAGGTTCTAGGGAGGACTGTTGTCCTCATAGTTTCAAGTGGGTGCATGAACATGGGGAGTTGTAGCTTCCATCTGGTTATAGACAGAAAAACCAGGGTGGCAGGGTGGTGCAAGGGAGAACTATTTTTTTTTGTTATACGGGTTGGTACATGTGTGATTGGAAGTTGGTGCTTCCATCCAATTGGTGTTGGAACACTCAGGGAGTTGGTGCTTCCTTCTAGTGGGTGCTAGAGAAACCAAAGAGTTGGTTCTCTCAACAAGTTGTTGCTTGTAAAACAAAGGTTGTATCCTCAAGAAGAGTTGGAGCTCATAAGAATGGTAATGTACAGAAAATAAAGATTACTTATCATATCAAGAAGAAGAGTTTTTTTACCTTTATGGGTTTCCTCATAAAATATCTGTCTCTGTATATTTCATATGTGTGATTGATGTTGAATATTCTATTGCTTACTTCCTTGCTTTATTGTGATCATCATTGAGTGTTCTGTAAAGAGTTCAAAATGGGCATAATTGTTTAAGCACAGTAACAACTGATTCACCCCCTCTCTCAGCTGTCCAACAATTGGTTTCAGAGCTGACCCCTTTTATCTAAGGGTAGATCCTAGAGCTTAAACATGACTAGTTGTGAAGGAACTTCAACCAACAAGGCCCCTTTGTTCAATGGAACAAACTTTGCCTTCTGGAGAGTTAGGATGAGAACCTACATAATGGATTTAGGTGCAGATGTCTGGGATGTGGTAGAGACTGGTTATGTAAAGCCATTTGTACTAGCTAATAAGGATGACAAGCTAGAATTCAGCTTCAACGCTAAGGCTATGAATGCTATTCTGAGTGGGCTTGCAGAAGCATAATTTGTAAAATTTATGCACTTAGAAACTGCCAAATACATGTGGGACAAACTCTTCAGCAGTTATGAAGGTAATGAGAAGGTAAAGGATGCCAAGCTTCAAACCTACAGAGTACAGTTTGAATAGATACAGACGAAAGAATATGAAACTATTGGAAAGTACTTTCTGAGAGTTGAAGGACTAGTAAATTCAATGCAATCTCTTGGTGAAAAAATTGAGGAAGCCTCTTTAGTTCAAAAAATTCTGAGATCTCTGCCAGATAGGTTCAACCCAAAGGTCTCTTCTATAGAAGAAATTAATGATCTAAAATATTTGGCTTTTGATCAACTTCTAGGAACATTGACTGCATATGAAATGAGGGTAGGTAAAGATAAATCCAACACTAGAGAAGCTTCTTTTAAAGCATATAAGAATGAGGAATCTGAGCCTGATGAAATTGAAGAAAAATTTGTGAGAAGACTAAAGAAAGGATTAGGCAAGTATCAAGGCAAGTTTCCCTTCAAGTGTTTTAATTGTGGAAATATAGGTCACTTTGCATCTAAGTGTCCACACAAGAAGCATGATCATAATTCTGAAGGTGAAAATAAGTACAAATCTAGGAGATTTGGTAAAAAGAAAAGTTTATGTGTAAACAATGATGACTCTTCAAAAGACACATGTAGTGACTCTTCCTGTGAAGATAAGGTTCATGAATTTGTGCTTATGTCCAAAGAGGACTATGACAATCAAAACACAGTGTTGGCACTGGAATTCACCTCTGTATTTTTGCAGAGGTAAGCCCAATACCCATCAGTCTGTATATCACAATGAATAGTTTAAAGGATGGTCTAATGGACGCAGTCTCAAGATTATATCACTTTAACTTAGAAAACTGGGTTGGAATGCACATACAAGTGAGGTATCAATATAAATTCATTCAGTAAGTTGTAGAAAGGGTGAGTAGGGGGAATACATTTGAGAAGAATAAATAAGTCTACTATGGACATCCGGTCTTCCAGCAGCTTAAAGAGGAAAAACTCTGAAAACAATATCCTCTTGGTTTAGGGTTTCAAGGAACTGAATGAATTTATTACTAAACTAAAATCAAACATACAATACAATTCAATAATAACAACCCAACTGGATCATCCATTCCCGAGTCATTCAACGTTAGGGGAAAAACAATCACAAGAAACTGATTAAAACTAGTTGTGATGCCACTGTGATCAAACCTACATCACAAGAACACAACTACCCTCGACTGGATCATCCATGCTTGAGTGTCTTAACACAGTTGTTATAGAGAGACGAAAGGGAACCGACTTACATTAAACAAGAAGTCTCAAATACAAGTAAATAACCAGAGAACTAGAGGATTCATTAAAGCTTTACAAATCAGGAGCTTAGCTCAACCATCGACCCTAACAAAATATGAGGAAGACTCCTATATACTTAGAACAAGAGTGATAACATTAGGCTCCATGGGGAATAGAGTCCTCCCTGTGAAGCTCTAAGATCTCCTTTGCATCTCTAGTTGCCTTCTGTTGGGTTGTGGAGTCACCCATAAAACTAGAAATGAAAAAGAAAAATAATATTTATAAAGACATGGGAGCCACTTATGGCTCAAATAAAGAACTTCTTTAGAAAATGCCCATTTACAGGGCCACCAAAAACTTCATCACCCTCCAAATTATGCAACTTATAAGTGTTGTTTGGAAATGCTTTAGAAATATTGAAGGGACTGATCCAAAGGGCCTCAAATTTTCCATGTTTTCCTCTATCCTGTCTGGGAGCATCCCACTTAAGTATTAGATCTCCCAGCCAAAAATCTTCTTTTCTTCTCTTCCTGTCAAAATCTTGTTTGATCTTCTTCTGACGGTCATGTGCTCTTTCCATCACCTACTCTCTAGTCTATTGGACTTCTACTAGTTGATGAATTCTTCTGATCATATCATCAGGTTCTCCTTGGTAGTCTGTTGACGGGCGAAATTGACCGTCCATCAACTGGGAGAGTGGAACCGGTCCGGGGTTGTCTAAATAACCCAATCCATTTGGAATGGACCACCCTGACGAGTTTAA
>SNQJ01S0053006.1:0-28334 GCA_010110895.2 Picea sitchensis | reverse complement strand
AAAACTAAATGAAAACCAATTTGCAAATTGTCGCAAGAAATGAAAACATCGTTTATTTACAAAATGCGACGTCAATTTGAAATTCAAAAGACGTAGGTGTAGGCAGCTCATAGGACAATAGAAAAAATTGAATTGGCTGCCAAGGAGGTAGCTCTTCTCTCTCTTAACAGGAGGAAAAAGTTAGGGTCAAAAGAACTAGCATATGTGATTTTAGCAGAGGACTTTGTAGGCTTTATCTCAGTAGGGATCTTATTGTACATTTTGTTGAATATTTTGGAGAAGTCAGAGACAAACTCTCCCTCTTTTCTTTTTAGGGATCTGAACTTTGTGATATAATACGTGAAGTCCTTTTTATCCCCCCACTGTCTCAAGAATATATCATCTAAAGCTTCAATCCCATCAATGGATCCAGAGGTCAGGGCCCTGAACCACTTTCTAGCTTCTCCATCAAGATCATGGCCAAAAATCCTCATCCACACATCTTCATTTACTATGACATAGTTATCAAGGTAACTATAGAAATTGCAAGGTGCTCCTCTATAGTGATATCTCCCTCCCCCATGAACTTAGGCAGCTTCTTGAGGTAGCCACTGGCTGGGAGGTCATTAAGAGGCTAAGGAAAAATGAGAGGGGCATATCTGGTAGCTGCTATAGCGTCCATTATATTTATGGGGGGATAGCTCCTACTATTGGAGTGTGAACAGTAGGAGAACTAGGAGGGGATGGGATTTGGGCAAGGGAACTAGAGGTTGTGCTGTTGGGAACAAAGGGAAACAACTGAGGATTTGGAGAAGAGCCCTCAGGGCTCGAGGGAACATTGGCCTCCCTCTCTTCAAAACCAACAACCTTAACAGGAGGAGGAGTAGTGAAACTGGGAGAGGGGAAATCAACAGGAACACTCCCAAAATTTAAACTTCTAGAAGCTCCAACAAATGGTGTAATAGGAAAATGAGAAGCACCTACTGGAATTGTTATAGGAGAATAATGAAAATTACCAGAATCACCTGGTTCAACAGTAGAAGTGCCCTCCTGAAAGGTCCTTTGTCTTCTGATAATTTTCTCTGGATTAGCTTCATGTGTCACTAAAGGAAGCTGTGAAGTAGACCTCGTGTGTCTGCCCTTGGAAGCCACAATTGAAAAACTGGAATTGTCTCAATGGAGTCACCACAGTGGAGTTGCCAGGTGCACAACTGCAATATTTGATGTACTAGGTCCTGATGCACCTTTAGAATCAATAAGCTTCATCATTCAATCCCAGGGAAAATGTTCAATTCATCCCCATCAATGATGCCAAAAATGTTGGCACTGGAAGTCACCTCTGGACTGCTACATAGGTAAGCCCAATACCCATCAGTCTGTATATCATAGTGAATAGTTTAAAGGATGGTCTAATGGATGCAGTTTCAATATTATATCGCTTTAACTCAGAAAACTAGGCTGGAATGTGCAGGTAAGTGAGGTCTCAATCTAACTTCAGTCAGTAAGTTGTAGCAAGGGTGAGTAGGGGGAAGAACTTTGAGAAGAATAAATAAGTCTGCTATGGACATCCGGTCTTCCAGCAGCTTAAAGAGGAAAAACTCTGAAAACAAGATCCTGTTGGTTCAGGGTTTCAAGGAAATGAATGAATTTATTACTGAACTGAAATCAAACATACATCATAATTCAATAATAACAACTTGACTGGATCATCCATGCCCGAGTTATTTAATGTTAGGGGAAAAACAATCACAAGAAACTGATTAAAACTGGTCGTGATGCCAATGTGATCAAACCTACATCACAAGAACACAACTACCCTTGACTGGATCATCCATACCTGAGTGTCTTAACACAACTGTTACAGAGAGACGAAAGGGAACTGACTTACATTAAACAATAAGTCTCAAATATAGGTAAATAACCAGAGAACCAGAGGCTTCATTAAAGGTTTACAAATCGGGAGCTTAGCTCAACCATCGACCCTAACAAAATATGAGGAAGACTCAAATATACTCAGAACAAGAAAACCCATAAGTGTGCTTGGGTGGCTGCATTGAAGGCATTACGTCTGGATGCTTCCCGACAGATTGTGCATGTAGTCTTTGGTCACACATGAACCTCATTCAGACACAATCATGTTTCAGAACAGACCTGCAGATGAGCCGACTAATTAACAATCCTTCCCTGGGATTTCCATTTATGGCGGAAATGATGTTCAAACACCACCAACCAACCTTAATAACTACTTCATAGGGATTGAGAAGGCCTGAGTCAACTCTACACCTGTAGGACGTGGAGACCTTAGCATTTTGTTGTCTGGGTCTAAGTCAGATTCTTGCGAGGAAGCCTGACAGTGGAATGTGGTTGATGACAAAGTGATTGGCACACTCGATATGGAATAGCAGACAAGAGATAGCCAGGTGGACAGCCGTGGATGGGAAGAGGATACCGAGGATAGCGTGGGGACCATACAAGAAGGATATGAGGTGTAATGGGATGGAGGTGATGTGGAGCGAGGTGGCATAGGTGGCGGGAGGTGATGAGGGGATAGGTGCTAGCGGGACGGTGAGTGGAGGACAGGTATGAGGGAGCTAAAGTGATAGGGGAGTGACAACTTGTCGACCCGGGATAGGGCGCTATATGCATATGTGCATATCGGGGCCGTGAAAAGCGATTTGATTTTTCCCCACTTTTGGGCCCGATGTGTGTCTCTGAATGACACGTCACATCTCTGTAAAACCATGGTTTCGTCCCCAACCAGCCCTACTAATTTTTTCGTTCGTGCATGTTGAGGTTGTGATATGATCGACGACTATCGATCTGGAGTACTCAGATCTCAGCCGCCCAGATCTACACGCCTCTTAGCTCAGAGTGCCAAATGGTCACATCGACTCCGACGAACTTAGGATAAGTGCCATTTAGTGGGTTTTTAGCTTCTTTCTTCTCCTTTTGTCACCTAGAGGCCAAAACCAAGGGAAACAAAATCCCCCCTACAGAAACATGTGATAACACACAAGAAGATATGTTAATGATGAATAAGTTGTGGTTGATATGGAAGGTGAACTAATCAGTGCCTTAGAAGAGATTGACAGACTCAGACTCGAGAAAAGAAAACAAAAAAAATTGTTGATGCAGTTTGAAAAGAATGCTAAAAAACCTGATGAAGACTTTGCCCTGATAAAGGTGGAGTTATAAGAGGCAAAGAAAATAGAGGACATTATGAAACAACAATTATTAGAGAAGAAGGTAAGATGTGAAGCCTTAGAAGAAGAGGTAGTAAAAACCAGAAAAGAGATGGAGAAGTTCAAAGCATTGTATCTCCAAAATCTTCCAAGCATTAATGCCTTAGAAGGATTAACCACTATTATGAATCAACAAAGGAATCCAAATTTGAAAATTGGTTTGGGTTATGAAGAAGGATCAAGTTGTAGTTAGACAAGAAACAAAGAATCCATCAAGTTTGTCAAATATACATTCATTGACAACAAGAAATATGGAGAAACAGAGGAAGACAATCATCCGCCAAGGAAGAGTGAAAGAAAAGTACCAGAACTGAATCTGTAGAACAAAGAAATAATCAGCATGGAAGAAATCGACCTGCACAAAGAAGACAACCATTTTCCAGGTACAAAGGATTTTTCTATGAATATTGTTTTTTATGTTCTAACTTTGGTCACAAAGCTGTAAACTGTTCTTTAAGATTTAGATATGAGCAATCAAAACACTCAAGGAATAAATATCTTCCACAACAAAGAATGAGACAGCCAAGTAACAAACAATCATAGACTGCAAATCATGTGATGGATGGGAAAAGGACACAAGTTAAGCATAACACTCATTATGATCATTTATTCAATGAACCAAAATGTTACACCTGCCATAACTATGGACATAAAGCTGCAGAGTGTCGCTTACGGAAGTATGAATCAGATCTGAATCCCTCTGCTGAAAATGTCAAGGTTTGGAAGAAGAAAGAGAATGAAAAGTGTGGATTAGTGTTGTCATCTCAAAGACAAAAGAACCCCTGGTATATTGATAGTGGATGCTCCAAACATATGACGAAAGACAAAAGTAAGTTTCTGTCTCTAAGTGAAAGAAAATCAGGAAATACAACCTTTGGAAATGATGCTCCTGGTAAAATCAAGGGTAAAGGGATGGTGAGTTTGAGTAATGGTAAAGGAAAATCCCAGGATGTTCTACTTGTAGATGGGTTGAAACATAATTTTCTTAGTGTAATTCAAATGTGTGACAGAGGATGTGAAGTAGTGTTCACTTCCAAGGATTGCAAGATAAAGTCTGTAAACTCATGACAAGTGGTGGCTAAAGGCATAAGGACAGATAACAATGTATATGTGATTAAAGAAGATAGAGAAGAGTGTCATCTAAGAAAACATGATGAAATATGGTTATGGCATAGGAGACTTGGACATCTAAACTTTGACCACTTAATCAAGCTCAAAAGTCTTGAGGCAGTAAAAGATCTTCCAAGAATATCAAAGCCACAAGACTTTGTGTGTAAACCCTGCCAAGTAGGAAAGCTAACCATGACACAATTTAAATCCAAGAGCTCTACTTCAACAGAGAAACCACTCCAATTAGTTCATATGGATTTATGTGGACCATCAAGACATGAAGGCACAGGGAAGGAAAACTACTTTATGTTGATCATTGATGATTACTCCATACTTACTTGGGTTGCTTTTCTCAAAGAAAAAGATGAAGCATTTGAGAAATTTAAAATATTTAAGTCTTTAACTGAGAATCAAACATGCAATAGATTAAAGGTTGTGATATCAGACAGAGGAGGAGAATTTATGTCAAGTTATTTCAAGGAGTTCTATGATAAACATGGGATCAAAAGAGAATACACAATCCCAGGAACCCCACAACAAAACAGAGTAGTTGAGAGGCAAAATAGAATAGTTCAGCAAATGGCCAGGTCAATGATGAATGAGAAGAACATTGGTCAAACCTACTGGGTAGAAGCAATACACAAAACAATCCATATTCTTAATAAATCTCACCTTAGACCACACAGTGACAAGACACCTTATGAAATGTGGCATGGAAGACTTGCTACAATCAAACACTTCAAAGTCTTTGGGAGTAAGTGCCACATAAAGAATAATAATGAGAATCTTGGCAAATATGATGACATGGATGATGAAGGCATATTCTTAGGGTATGCAACAAACAGTAAAGGATACAGATGCTATAATAAGAGGTTGCATAAACTGGTTGATTGTATTGACATAAAAGTTGATGAAGGAATCCCAGTAAGAGAGGTGAACAATATTGAATCAACAACAAAGGATATAGGTGAAGTTGAAGTTGAACAAGTCCAAGAATCATAACAAGAAGACTCTCAATCATATAAAGATGCAAACACTCAGACAGACTCAAATCAACAGACAACATCAAATTCTTCCTCCATAATTACTCAAAAGAATCATCCTGCAAGTCAGATAATTGGTGAGAAAGACAAAGGTGTACAAACCAGGTGAAGGATAATCAAAGACACCGAGAAATCACATATAGCCTTCATATCCATGGTGGAACCCATGAACATTAATGAAGCCAGTAAAGATGTAAATTGGATAAAATCAATGAATGAAGTCTACAAAAATAAGATGAATGAGCAAGGAAATATTGTAATATATAAGGCTAGATTGGTTTGCAAAGGATATGCTCAAATAGAAGGACTGGATTTTGATGAAACATTTGTGCCTTTAGCAAGATTAGAAGATAATAGAATGTTTCTTGCCTATGCTTGTCATAAACAATTTAAATTCTATCAAATGGATGTCAAGTCAACATTTCTAAATGGAGATATGAAAGACAAAGTCTATATGGAACAACCAAAGGGCTTCCAACTATCAGATAACCTTGACTTTGTCTGCAAGATAAATAAAGCATCATATGGGTTGAAACAAGCTCCTCGTGCCTGGTATTATAGACTAGATAAGTATCTTCAAGACAAAGGATTCAAGAGAGGAACAATTGATAGCAACCTATATATCAAGACGGAGGGTAATGATTTACTCATTGTGTTGGTCTATGTAGATGACATCATCTTTGGAAACAATAATGCTTCATTGGTACAATGTTTTTTCTTCTGCCTTGCAGTATGAATTTGAAATATCTATGATAGGGGAACTATCATTTTTTCTTGGTCTGCAAATTACTCAGAGGTCTGAAGGATTATTTCTTTCTCATGAGAAATATCTAAGAGAAATGTTGAAAAAGTTTTAAATGGAAGATTATACACCTATGAGCACACCTATGGTTACTGGATGAAAGTTAAGAAAGGATGATGACTCACCTGGTGTTGATCAGATTTCATATAGGTCTATGATAGACAACCTATTGTAAATCACAACATCCCATCGAGACATAATGCATGCTGTTGGGAGTCATTTGTTAGCTATCAAAAGAGTATTCAGATACTTGAAAGGAACAATGGACTACAACCTATGGTATCCTTCATATTGACCTAACCGAGTCATTTGTTAGCTGTCAAAAGAATATTCAGATACTTGAAAGGAACAATGGACTACAACCTATGGTATCCTAGGAATCAAAATTTTCAACTATCAGTCTATTCAGATGTTGATTGGGCTAACTGCGTGGATGAAAGGAAAAGCATGAGTGGATGTGCATTCTTCTTAGGAGATTCCCTTGTATCATGGTTGAGAAAGAAGAAAGCTTACATTTCCTTATCAACTACAGAAGTTGAATACATTGTAGCTACCACCTTCTATACCCAAGTGTTGTGGATGATTCAGACACTTGAAGACTTGGAGGTAATTTATATTGCACCAATCCCAATCCATTGTGATAATACCAATGCAATTAGTGTGTCAAAGAATCCTGTATTTCACTCCAAGACCAAGCATATACCCATCAAGTATCACTTCTTGAGGGAACATGTAACCAACTATGTGGTTTCTTTGCATTATATTCCATCCAAAGACAAGATTGCTGATATCTTCACTAAACCGCTTACACAAGCTCAATTTGAGTATCTACACCAGAAGTTGGGTGTGACCCACTATCAACCTAAGAGAGTCCATCCTGTCAGGGGGAGTATGTGTTGGTTGAATATATGATATCTCTAAAAAATACTGCAACATCTCAGGGGGATCATGTTTTCTTTGACATTGATGTCAAAGGGGGAGAAAAGGTGTGGATGATACAGTTGGAGGTCTAAGATGAATAGTGCATCCATTCAGGGTTTCCATCAATACCAAAGGGGGATATTGTTGGCATGTTTATAGGCAGAGTGTGCTTGTCATTGATGGAAAGAACAACAACGATGTTGGTAGGTTTACAGGCAGAGTGTACATGGAAAGAATAACAACGAAGACACAGAAGAGCAAGATCAAGAGGCTCAGGAGGAATAACGCAGAGTTGCACGTAGAGAACAAGTGTGCGCTAGGACATGAGAGAGAGCGTTCTCAAAAATGCAGACGAGACCCAAAGTCATCAGGACTCACAGAACCTTTGACACTTAGAAATTCTTCCAAGTCCAGAGGATGCGTAAGCTTAGGAGGAGGAGCGACAGTGGCCATTGGATCACCAATATTGAATACCCGGTGTTTGTTATATCAGATTCCAGTGACCAGAGGAGAAGTACAGATCTGATCCGTTGGATTTGAGTGTCGAGGACCAACAACCATGGGATCCAGTATAACTGGAAAGAGGATAATGGCCAAGAGCCATCCTCCAACTCCGTGAAATGAAAAATCGCGATGAGATCTGAACCATTGGATCCAGAGGAAACGTGGCAAGAGATCAACATTTCGCTGACTCACAAATTGGGAAAGTCAAAGGCAGAGGTGTAGGAACTCACGATGTCCAAGTTCATGAGTTGATCTAGACCGTTAGATGATGGGGAGTTGTGAGTCATTGATCTGACGCTTGAATATTTTGGGAAGGCAGGAGGCAAATACCAGAGGATCTAGGAGCCATAACAATCCTATCCGTTCATCTGGGAAGCACATGTGGCAGCCGATAAAGCATATTCGTGAAATCGCGAATCGAAAGAAATGTGTTGAGAAGTCCACAGATATCACGAAGTCTGAGTTCGCGAGTTGATCACATTCATTGAATCACATAGGGATGTGGGTCGTTGATTTGGAGTGGGTTTCAGAAAATCAGAAGTTGGAAGAAGGTAGGTGAGTAGTCCTCCAACTTGGAGAAATGTGAAATCCCAAAATGATCTGGGCTGTCAGATCACAGATGATCATGGACCGTTGATCTGTCAAACATTTTTTCAGAATATCGGAAGTCGGGAGAGTCAGGGTTGACTCACGTCCAAATTCCTGACATGCGAAATCATGATTTTGATCGCAGTCGTCGATCAGAGGGAGAGATCTTGACCATTGATATGATATGAAGTATTTCATAGTTTCGTGAGTTGGGAGTTTCAAGGCAACTCATAGCAGGAGTTCGCGATACGCGAAATCGCGAAGCACCCTCTTGCTTGGCCCTTGGTCACAGCTGGTGGTCACATTGATGAAGGTTAAGGGAGGAGCTAGCACATCTCTAGAATTTACTACAGAGATCGCTGGAATCATGAAATTCCTTTTTGAATAGGGTTGTGGTCACAACTAGTGGTCACATCAGTGGAAGAGAAGGGAAGGAGCTATCATTGCTAGGCTCCACCTCGGAGTTTCACGAGTTGGGAAAATTGTGGTGACTCACAGTCGATCACTCGAAACGTGAAATTGTGAAATGACTGTTGGTTAGCCGTATGGTCACTGCTGATGGTCATGTGAAATGAAGGGGATTAGCCAGAAAATATAGCGCCTATTGTGTAGATTTCTCAGGAAGGGAAAAGGCAGAAAAGGCATGAGGGAACATAGGTTCTCTCAGTAACTGTTAGTAACGTACTGATTGTAACTGTAGAAAATGACTGACTACATCTACCAGAGAATTCAAATAATCGGGTCATCACCAGAGGAGATGAAGAGTCTCGGGGTAACTGCTAGTGGAATGAAGACTTATCATAGAGATGATTGGCAGATGGAAAAGCGTCGAAGTCTGTAGCTTTTAGAGAAGCCAAAGAATCTTAGGAACAACCACTAATGATGAAAAATCTCAACATAATAGCCATGCATGAAGAAAAGACTTAGCGTAATCGCCAGAGGAGATGAAGAGTTATCTATATGATCTGGCAGAGGACTTGAAATTATAAATATACACAGAAAAAAGAAGAGGAGGCTTCTTCTATTGAGATTTATTCATGCGGGTAAAAGAAGGTTGTGTGCAGCAGCTAAAACACATAGAATAGGCATGGCGCATAAAACATAAATGCATATCTGAGAGAGGAACATGAATCTGAGGTGTGCGTGCAGAGACAGAGAAGAAGGACAGAAAGCTCAAATAAGAATGCGAGCAGGAAGACACTGATGTAGGCAGGCATAGCAGTGCAACATAACAATGATGAGACTGGTAAGCTGTTGATAAACCATATCACTGTAATAAGTTTCAGTAACGAAGTTTTTATAATCAAGGTGGTAGGGAGGTGTTAGGGAGGACTATTTTCCTTAGAGTTTCAAGTGGGTGCTTGAACACAGGGAGTTGTATCCAGAAAAACCAGGGTGGCAGGGTGGTGCAAGGGAGAACTATTTTTCTCTTTTATACAAGTTGGTGCCTGTGTGATTGGAAGTTGGTACTTCCATCCAGTTGGTGCTCGAACACTCAGGGAGTTGGTACTTCCTTCTAGTGGGTTCTAGAGAAACTAGAGAGTTGGTGCTCTCAACAAGTTGTTGCTTGTAAAACAAAGGTTGTAGCCTCAAGAAGAGTTGGAGCTCATAAGAATGATAATGTACAAAAAATAAAGATTACTTATCATATCAAGAATAAGAGGTTTTTCCCTTTATGGGTTTCCTCAGGAAATATCCGTCTCTGTATATTTCATGTGTGTGATTGATGTTGAATATTCTATTGCTTACTTCCCTACTTTATTGTGATCGTCATTGAGTGCTCTGTAAAGAGTTAAAAATGGGCATAATTGTTTAATCACAGTAACAATTGATTCACCCCCCCTCTCAGTTGTCCAACAAATATTGGTAGTGCATATTCTATTTTTATATCTACCTTTTATGCCACCAGATAATCTCTAGGGACTGCTTATAAAAATCCCTCTCTTGAGTCCTTTTTTGATGCTATGATTCGAGAGAAAGATAAGCTTCTACAACTTGGATTGATTATCAATGTAGATACATCCAACAAAGCCTTAGTGTCCCAACAGAAAGACAAATCCAAGAATCCAAAGAAGCATCATTATCGCGACAACAACAAGCAAAACACGGGTCCCAAACCTTCTCAACCATCTTCCGCTCCTAATGGTGACAAAGAAGCAAAATCTAAAAGTAAGAACACTAACATACATTGCAACTTTTGTGGGAAATATGGTCATGATGAGTCCAAATGTCTTAAGAAGATGATAGCTTTAGAAGCAACTATGAAGAAGCAAAATATTGATATTGATTCTACCTCTTCCTCTTCTTCTCATGGACATGCACTTTCTGCTTTTGGTTTCTCCTTCAATGCAACTTCTACTTCTTCTTCTGATGAGTGTCTTATTGATTCTGGAGCATCTTATCATATGGATAAGGATAAATCCATATTTTCTTCTCCTAATGAATGTAACACCAAGAAAATATTTGTTGGTGATGATAGATCTCTTCGCTCTTAAGTTTTAAGAAGTAAATCCAAGTGCGTCTAGAAAAGTCATCAATGAAAGTTAAGAAATACTTGCACCCAAGAAAAGAAGGAGAAGAAGGTGGACCACACAATTCACTATGAACAAGCTGCAAAGGGGCCAAGGCATGCTAAGAGGCACACTTATAAAAATTGTCCCAATGATGTTTTCCGAGAACACAACCTTCACAAACACCATCTCTGCAAGAAATAAGAGGAATAACATTTACCATTTGTTGATTACATAGTTGTGCAATGAGTGATAGTTTAGATGACCAAACTGCTCATGCCAAATTTTTCTCAAGTCATCCTTATGAGCAACAAAAAATGATGGAAAAGATGATGACCCAAAGTTGTCAAAATTGTACAACCTGGTAATATCATCAACAATTCCAATTGCAAGAACATGCTTAGGATATTTTAGATCCTTGATTACAAAGTATTTGTTGAGATTGCATAGAGTGCAAGGAAAAGAGCATATGCAGATCGAAAAGAGTAGCAATCTGGAAATGAAAAATAGAAAATCGAAATATTATCTCTGTAAACATTTGAAAGGGCGTATTTAGGATTTATACTTCTGGATATGACTAAAATTGTCGTATCTTGGGAAAATGGAAACCTTTTCGAGTGAAACAAAAGGCATTCCTAACTGAAATGGGTGCTCTAGATACAATGGAACAATCCTCTTAGCCCAGAAATGTATGAAAATGGTAGAAACTAGATATTTGACAACATGTCTTCACGATCTTGATCTACAATAGGAGAGGGTCTTCAAATGTGCTCTGATACCATGTTCAACAACACAAGTATTCGACCAACATATGATGAACACCTTTAGTAATCACTCACACAATTAGATCAAAGATCAACTCACTAATGTTTTTACGTGGTAAAAACCCTGTGTGGAAAAATCCATGGTCCCAACCAATGTGGCCACTTGGAGCAATTGATTAATGCAAAATAAAATATTACAGAGAGATTTACAAGAGTTTTTCTCACAATCGATCATCGACAAATGACCCTCCATTCTCTTTAAATAGAGATCATTGACTAATTAGGTGTTAAGTCATGTATCAATGTAGTTGTTAAGATCAAGGAGAATATGAATTGTCATATCACTCTATGTCAGGAACATATCGTGATTGTCGGATTACCTAACCACAAATACATACTAAAGAAACACACTTTTACCTAATGACACATTAGACCAAGTTGATTTTAAATATCTCTTAAGTGTTTGGATATAGTATGACTTAGCCTTGCATGTAGGATGGTCCTTATTAAAGAAGTTCTCTCAAATCTTCCAATCTAACATTGTACAACTATGCCGACACCTATTGGAATAATACAACAAATTGGTAAGGAAATTAGAAAATTATTGTGGCAAGGGGGCAAATCTAACTCTAAAATTATTGTGGCAAGGGGAAAAATATAACTCTAAGAAGTTCCATTTGGTAATTTGGAAGACTGTAAGGGCTCCAAAAGAAAGAGGGGGACTTGGGAACAAAGATCCTCTCTACATGAATCTAACTATGGGGGCCAAACTAGTTTGGAGAATGATCTTAGATAAAGCAGGTTGGTGGATAAAGGTACCATGGAAAAATATTTCAGAGGGGTCTGAAGAAGGTGTATAGATAGTATGGGAAGAAAATCAAAGAAGATATCAATTGCAGAAGCTAATAAGAGAAAGAAATCCTATTATAAAATAAAAAATCACATGGATCCCAGGAAATGTGAGAGAAATTAAGATTTGGATGTACAACATAATGTGAAAACAACCCTTAAATCAAATCACTAAACTACAACCTCTCAAACAATGGATGAAGGAATAGGTTCTAGTCCACTTGTATGATATTTCCAAGTGGATCGCATCATCTAGAATATTGGTAGGTTAGCATATTGAGACCCATCTAGGCATATATTACACATTTAACTTCAAGTTTATTTCTAGCTCTCAGTGGTTGTGCTCCATGGAATTTTAATTCCTAGGATCAAAGGGGTTGGAAACATCTAGAAGAATTCAAATATGGAGAAGGGTACTTTCATCAACTCTATGTTCTTCCTCTTCCACAATGATCTCCGGTCTATAATATGTTGACTTGGTGGTTATCACCTCCTTCAGGACTCGTGACATGGTTTAAAAACCTCTCGTGGATCCGTTAACTCTAGCGGTTGTATCCGAAACTAATAGGTTGGCCTTTTGGTTTAATGGAAAATGTGGGCCAACAATTGGTATCAGAGCGAGTTCCCTCAGAAATAATCTAACTGATGGAAGAAATATCTCGGGATCACACATGGCTAGTCAACATGGATAATTTTAAGGATGTAAATTAATTTTAAAATGTAGAAACCTTGGCGAATTTCACTAATCCTTCATATGCCAACTATAAATGATTGGTGATGTTTTTGTAAAAATATTCAAATTTCTAAGGATTTTATATAGTTTTTATAAAATTTTGGCTATTTTTAAGGTAAAATAATTTTATCCTATAGAATTTGGGTGACTGATTTCTAAAATAACGAATCTCGTTTTTGGAAAAACCATGGAAAATCAGCCCATGAGCGAAATTTAGCCCCTAAAATCATCCCTACTAGTCAAGAAGGTTTCTTCACAAACATGGCTCCATTGTTTGATGGAACAAACTATGCATTATGGAGTATAAGGATGCAGATTTATCTAATGGTTCTTGGGCTTGCTATTTGGCAATCATTCGTGATTGGGTATACATACCCAAAAACCCCACCAACATATAACATTGGGAAAAATGTTGGTTAACATAATGCAAGAGTTAGATTCCCCCCCTTTCCAAATTATTGTGGAAAATTATTGTAGCAAGGGGGGAAATCTAACTCTAAGGCTGGTGAAGAACTCATTAGTACCTTAGAATAAATAAACAAACTTATGGGAAAGAATAAAAAGAAGAAAGAGAAATTGCAAAAATATGAAAAGAAGGATCATTATCTTGATGAAATAGGAAAAATAGTTATCATCCTGAAGACTCAACTAGAAGAGGCAAAAATGACAGAAGAAGTGGTGAGAACCCAGGTGAAAGAAAAGGAAGAAAATTGTGAGAAGATAGAAGCTGAAATAGTTTCCTTGAGAAAGGAACTAGAGAAAACAACCAATCAATTGAATAGAAGCTTGAAGTTTGGAAAGCATACTGAAACCTTACATAATATTATCAGTTTCCAAAGGTCACCATTTATCAAGACAAGTCTTGGCTACAATGAAAAACAAAAGACCCCTAAGGGAGATATAAGCACTAAGGTCACAAAGGCATAAAAAAAGGAAAATGAAGAAAATCCTAAAATCTATGCCGATATTCTCAAAGGATACAACAATGAAAGAAACAACATGAAAGGAAATGATGACCAACATAAATATGATTCTTCTCACAAGAATGTGTTTAAAAGAACGGTTCCACCAAGAATACCTTTGACAACCCGGTGCCAAAATCTATTTCTTGGTTATTGTTTTTCTTGTAATAATTTTGGTCATAAAGTAATATATTGTAGAGCCTATACAAAAAGTGACCATGTGAGAAACATAAATAGAGGTCCTTACAAGACCTCAAAGGATGATTATGTGAGCAACAAAACCAGAAGGTCTCATGAGTTTGCTAATAGAAACTACAATTCATTTTATCCTCTACTTGATTATGACACTAAATTTTATAAGTGAAATAACTACGAGCACATAGAACATGATTGTAGAAAAAACATAATAAAGTATCCTTAGCAAAACATGGAAGAAAATTTTCTTACCAAGCATAGAGAGGAATGCAACAACCATAAGTGTTCAAAGAGTGGATAATACAACAAAAAAATTTCTTATTATTCTTTGATGGAGATTCAAAGATAAATCTAGGGGTGTAAGGAGTGGGGGGGATTCTCTATGATCTCAGAGGAAAATAGGTAGTGTCCTATTCTTGGGGCATAGATGTTATAGCAAGATTTGCCTCACCATTGTTATCTTTCACAGAGTACCTTTTTCCATTTCCCTATGCAGACTTGTCACCCCTTTTTGATGAATCCAGAGATAAAAATACATAGTTTTCCACATATACGCGCCCTATCTACTATACATCATGCGTATACGTAGGCTGCTCCACTACAACCCACGTACATCAGAATTTGTGCTAGAAAATACAAAAACGAGGTCGGGTTTCCATGTCACAACAAGATATCTATGATCCTTGGCCTTCCATATACTGGAAACGTTCCGACTCGACCTTTCAGTTGCATTTTGAAGACCATAAGAACATAATTTTGAGCTATGGAAAAAAGGAGAAAGCATTCAACTTTGAGAGCAAAGTTACTCTGGAGAAATTACTTCATATTGAGTCTGCATCCCTTTGTCCCTCAAGTCTGAACACAGTGTTCATCCCCCAAGATCTTTCCCTATTGTTGAGAGAACCTCATTGTCTCTTTTCTATGAGCTTGCCTTTGGTGGAGGATTGAAGTGGTGGAGGCCTAGTTGGAAGGAACTTGGTTTCTTGGTTTTGAACCGTGCCGACACGAAAGTCTGTAATGTTTTCACTTCTACTGATCATTTATTAATAGAAATACTCCTTTCCCATCCAATTGGTATCGTGAAAATATATTATTATTATCCATGGGCATATTAGTAATGTTTATTAATGGATTATGCTATCTAATGTGCTATTATATTATCACTATATACTTGCTCTGCTTGTTTGTTGAGAACTGGTTGCAGTTTGAAAGCTTTGGGTCAAAGTACTCAACAGTGGAACATCATCAAACGTTGGAACAAGGTAGGCTTCTTTCTTATCTCGCTTGCACATTGGTTTATATAGCATATGTTGGAATTGAGTAGATTTTTGCAGTCATACCTGTCTATTGTGGTTTACCCTAGCCATAGAGAGTTTTTTCCTTGTAACAGAATTGACAACCATACTGGGGACAAATATTCTTTCTAAGTGTTGAAGTCCTTGCATTTCTCTTTTTCATTTGTGTTTCTTGTCGTATCACTGCTTGACAGATTCCGTTCACTCTGGGACTGAGTTTTCAGCCTTTTTACCCTTGCTTGGCCTTGTTTTCAAGCCTGTACGCACCCTATTGCCTTCACAGTCGCATAAACATGCGTGTTGTCTCACTGCGAGTTGTATATATACACTATGTTTTCCTGAATAGTCGCGTACACCTTATTTCCTTGCTTGGTTGCTTGGTTTGGTGGTTGTTGGGTGGGATTTGATGATTGCTGAGCCTTCTTAGGTCTCTGTAGTGCCTGTTGAGTTTCTCTGGGTTGATACGAAACCTGTTTGGAGTTGAATTTTTGGGCATAGTCTTTCTCATCATTTTTCATTTTTGATTTGTCCTTGAACTCTGGGTTGTTGCTTGGCTTCTTGGTATTCTGCTTGAGTCATTCTGTCTATACACAGTAGAATTTCTATACCAGGTTGCTTTTCAGTCCATGCATTTTCTCTTTAATATATTGAAAATACAAAAATATAGGCATTTTGTTTTCTGAATCTTTATCATTAGCTTAGTGCATTTAGTGAAAGATTGCATTTTACTTCTGAATTGCAGAGTTGAAATTGAAAATTGCACTGTTTTTATACGCATATCATTCATTGAAAAGTTAAAATTAGACTTCGCATTATATTTATATTTATTTTCTTGCAGAGTCATAATATCATGAGTTTCACTTCCATACCCTTTTGAGTAATCACGACCATCAAATTTACGCTTTAAACTAAAATTGATTAGTCACGATTTTATTTTTAGGGTGCACAAACTAGTCTAGGATTTAGTGCCTTGGAGTAGGATTTTGTGAGTAAACTTCTCCAAGACAATTAAATCAACATATGTGTCTGCGATAGGGAGTTGAGAAGTCCATTGTATAATTGGTAAGATTGGGCCCCGAGATAGGGAGCTGAGAAGTCCATTGTATAATTGGTAAGATCGTGAGGCTCTGCTCACACTAGATTTAATCACAATGTCGCACGAAGTTGTTTGAAGGGATATCCCCCAGATAATCGCCTAGTGTCAAAGATATTTCTGCGGATTTATTCGTATTTGGGGATCTTGTTAGTACCCATACCTTTGTGAGAGGCGATGATTTCAAGGTTTTGGGCTTTGCTACCGTTAGGACCACATATTGTACCCTTTGCCCATACTTTTGCCATTATTATACCTTCATCACCGTATTTGACTTATACTATTATTTCACCGATCATTCCAAGGTACACAACGCCCTTTCTCATTATTATATGCTTAATCCATTTTGCATAATACTTTACATTACTTTGGAACCTAACCATTGATTAGAAGCGCGGCGTCCATATTTGCGTAATAGTATTTCGCATCGACAGCCGAACACGTAACCCGCCAAGCCGCTGGAGCCGATGTTGAAATACCTTAAGCCGCCATACGCTTCTGCTGGACGATATGTGCTCTAAACACGGAGCTGCTATACGTACCAAGGATGCATATGCCGAACACGGCGTTTTACACGGTTCAAGAATGCGATGCTGAAACACGGAGCTATCAATCACCCGAACAGATGTCAGACACAGAGGGAGGCCGTCAATGATGTCGAAACACGAAGTCCCGACAGCAGTCAAAGCTGACACAGGGCGTGAATTGCGTAACAGCATTAGCAGTTATATGAAGCCGCTAATTCTTCCGTAATGAAGACAAGCCATTCAACAGATTAGCATTTGGCTGCATAAGAATAGGACACCCTATGCCGATGAAAGAAGATCCGATTTAGTGTAGATCCAGATCTACCTTGTAATGATTGCATCGATGGTGGGATTTCCCTTTAAATTCAGAGGAATCACCACTCGAGGGATCCAACTTTTGATGTACTAAGAACTGCAGAGAAGCAGGACGCATTCAATCTTTCCACTCAGAACGGATATTTCAACAGATGAATAGAAGATCGCTTTGATAATTGCCTCTAAGTTTTTCCTTTGCCAGGAATCTTGTGGAGAAGGATACCCACCTCTTTCACAAGATTCACCTTATTAGAAGTGTAATGTTTAAATTCCTCGCTTATATTTTGTTTAACTGTTAGTTGTCGAAACACTGTTTGATGGATTTCAGCCACAAAACACTACTGTCTCTGCCTTAGTTATTGAATAGAACTTATAATTCTTTTTATTAGCAATCTTGTGTGGTGATTCTATGTTAGCGGAGATTTGATTAAAGATTCCTACACAAACAGAAAGGGATTAAAACATCAAACCCTCTGTAGAATTCATTATTATTTCAGCCATGTTAGACAAGGGTCTGATAAAAGGTTCGCCGACATGAAGGAATCTAGCCATCTGGACTCGCAGGCCTTTCCCTTTGCAGCTTGTGTTAGCTGCAGATTTGGTTAAAAGTCCCCGGCCGCCTGTAGAAGGGATTGCAAATTACCTTGTCTTCCAGAACTCTTTTACCTCTGCAAGTGTGCTAGTCGAGATTCGCTAAGTCCCCTGCCAGAAGGGATTGTAACAATTTTGTCTTCTCGTAGAATTCTTTTTGCCCCCGCAAGTGTGCTAATGAGATTCGCTAAAAGCCCCCGGCCAGCCAGAAGGGATTGCAACACCTTTGTATTCTCAGGATTTCTTCACACTTATTAAGTGTGTTAATGTGGAGGGATTAAGGGTCCTACTGTGAAGGAAGGAACCAAAACATCCTAATTGCTATTTACTTTTCCTATGTTAATCAAAAACTGGGTTAGAGATCCCTTTACTTAGAAAGAAAGGAACGATCGCTTTGTTCTCTCTCAGAGACTTCATAATCTCACAAGTGTGCTAAATGTAAGTGAGGCCCAAGGCCTCGCTAGACAGGAAGGAACTAAGAGATTTGTTCTCCGTTAGATAGAGCTTCTATTGTTTTCTGCATTATTGCTTTTATGAAAGAGTGTTAGTACTGAAGCCTCTATTTGAGAGTAAGGGTCCCGTTCTCTCTCTGACATAAGATAGTTGTTCTTACCCATTGCAATGTTATTTTAAATGTAATCCCGTGATTCTTAATTTAAACTATAAAGAATTGCAATAGGGAGATCTTCCCTGTGATGACAATCTGCAGCTTCAGTTCATTTCAGCAAAGTAGATAGAATGATTTCTTTAATAAAACACTAAGTGCTTTTGGAATTGGCATATACAGTGCAACACCTTTGAAACAAAAAGACTCTCGGTTGATAATTTATGTTTCACTTGGTTGTTTGAAATTAATTAAGCAATTATAGTGACCAACACTACCTTGCCCATACGGTAATCCATATTTACGACTACTCGCATGTGCATAAGTTATACAATGGTTTATTAGTTGTTTGACTTAGGTATATCATAGGTTACTTCCAGGGATTATTCGCTTTGTACCTTGGGTTAGATAGGGGTCGGATAACACATAACCTTTTATGGAAGATTACCTCTCCTGGGGGATCTTAATCATCAAGTTGTTAAGCCCATGAGGGCCCCTATAACCGATTATGTTACTCCAAACTTTAGTAGGGAGTCTCGAGTCCCTCCTGGACGAGGCATGCCTTCTTAGCTAGGGAGGCCACTCAACCATTTTAGCTTGTTTGCATGCATATTGGTTGTTTTAATTTTTGCATGTTTCTAATTACTAGTTAGCCTTAGTATTTATATACTAAGTTCTCTTTATCATGGATAGTGGGGTTCCTTTTGCCCCCCTCATTTACTGCTACCCACCCCCATGATGCCTGCTCATTTCATGGGGACAGATCCATCCATTTTTTATAATGGTCAACATAATTATGGTACTCAACAATGCCTCAGTCTCGAATATTTTTCTCTGTGGTATGTCTTAATATGTTCATGACTTCTTCCATCCTATTTCTCACCTCCTTATGTGAATACAAGTTCTAGGTCTGGGGGCATGATGCCTCCTTCTTATCCCTCTCTTTTTGGTGGGAGTCATATCCTTCAAAGAACACCTCTTATAGTAGGAGGTTGGAATCTTCCTTTCTACAAATCCACTATGCAAGAAGTAAATGCCCAACTAAGAAATCATTCTGCATTTGTTACACTCCGTCCACTTATCCTTATTCCGCTATGTTGGTTCCCACAAACACTTTTCCCATGGTGGACCTTCATCTCTCCTCTGGTGTTTCATCTAGTGGGAATTATTTTTATAGTATAAGTACCCCTCATGAAGTTCCTTCCTATCTAGGGCAACATATACCCTCACATGAGTAACCCTTTCATGTCGCTTTCTCTTCACAAACAAATTCCTCAGTGATGATGCCCTTAAAACCCTTTATTAGACAAGATGGAGGGAGTGATACTATCCTCCCATAGGGACAAGGTAACTCAAGATCCTTCCTAGCCTACAATTCCTCAAAACAAATCTTTCCCTAGACCTTGGTCTCAAATTCCACAAACCATCGCCACCACAAGTCCAAATACTACGGTCATACTTTCAGGCTATATCACCAACCTTCGCTAGCCACATTGGAGATTTGTTGACAACCTTTGCAAGTCATGTTGATGACCTACAACCACTAACAAGTCATGCTCGGGGAACAAGTCCACCATCATTGCGTGTCATATTGGCATTATATCGCCAACCTCAAGTAGTCATGTTGAGATTGCTGATAACCTTCTCGTGGAGCATGTTGAAGACCTCGCAACCAACCACGTAAGTCATGCCGGGGCACATAAGGTCTGGTCACCGCTAGTCACATCGCGACATCCATCACCAACCTCTCATGATATGTTGGGGATCCATCACCAACCCTTCTAGTCATGTTGATGATTTGCTACTAGCCTCTGTAATTCATGCTAGGAGCATGTCACCACCCACTGCAAGTCATGCTAGGGGCATTCATAAAATTGAGGAGCCTCAATGTATAGGAATTAATCCCAAGTTCCTTTGCAGGAGTTGCGAAGGAAATAACCTTAGTCATTTGTGTCCTATTACTGCTAGTATACCAGAAGCATGGGGCTCACATAAGAGGCATCTATGGTTTCACAACACTTTGTTCCTTTTTGAAGGATACAAATACCATGCCGATGCACTGGCTCATTACCCTCTTTTCCTTTAGGGGTTGATGCATCTTTTGACCTTGTTGTCTCACATCCTGCTCAACCGGTCAATGATGAAATTAACCGACCTTTCCTATGTTCGTGGGTGATGCATCTCTTAACCTTTTTGTTCACATTTGTTCAAATCAACAAATGTGTCGATGAATCTTTCAACCCACAACACTCATGTTTTTAGTGATGCACCTCTTTACCTTGTTGTCTCGCATCTTATTTAACCAATGGTTGAGGAAGTGGTCATCAATGCAATATTCGATCGACTCCACTCTTCTCTCGGAGAGTGAAAAGTCTAAGAAGCTGCTCAGGCCAATGCAATTTTTGGTCGATATCGCTCTTCTGGTTTTTGTTTTATACCTTCTATGCCATGTCCTAGCATTTATTACTTCACCTTTTGAACAAGAAAGAGTTTTACTCTTCTGCATGTTCTTCCTCCAAGTCTTGATGAGGTTCCTTTCAATTGGTGGTCTTGTATCCACGTTCGATGTCTTTTCCAGAAGAGACATTATCCATATAACATAGAGACGATATACTCCATTAGCACTTTCTCCTACTCGACTTGGAGAGCCTTGGTTTTTCCAGAGCTTTTGTCAACTATCTGTAAGATAACGACCTTCCGTAGAAGACTCCGGCACAAAAGAGCCTTCTAATTCTATTTACATGTTGATTGAACAACATAACGAAGTCTTAGTTATTCTTTTCCGACTCAGCTCAAAAATGAAAAATATTGCCGTGAGTGATTTGTCCTCAAATTAGGTCATGAGTCTTAGTTGCTTCTTTTCTCCAATCATTCAAAAAATAGAAAAGATCATTGAGTGAAATTGTCTTTTTTTCACACTCATAAATTGGATTTGAAAATACATCTATTGGCACAAGTTTATCCCTTTTTCACACCAAGTAGACTAAAAGACATAAAAAAGGACATTTTACGTTAAATTGTGATTGCATCTCACATGGTTTTGCTTGCAAGATTGAGCCTTTAGTCAAGCTCTATGCTATAAACCGTTGCCTAAGAAATTTTTTCATCCTCAACCAAGCAGTATCCTTGTTTATATCTCAATTTATCTCTATACCCTGAGGGAATATCACCGAGTGTCCATATCCGCGATGTATTCTCTTGCATTTTCGAGTATAGTACGTTCTAATCGGGCTGAACTAGTTTTTTCTTTACTAGATACTTGTTTCCTCCTTCAGATCATAGCATTCATTTGTTATGGAAAAAAAAATATGGGTCGGAAGGAGTACTATATTATAATTGGAAGCAATCATGTCATTTTGAACAAAGAAAAATTATTGAGTCCTGTGTCATCATAATTTTGGGCTTAGCATGGCCTTAGGAAGTCGATCTCATTACAAAGTTTTCTCTACCAACAGGTTACTCTTCCAGTCCCTATAGAGAACATTATTGATGCCCCTCCTACATCAAATGGTTACATCATTGAGTCTATGATGTAGGCTCACCACATGTCTCATGCTCTTGTTCAAAGGAAGCTCATCAACCTCGCGGTTGGCCATTCCTCAAAACTCTTGACTTTGCATGTTGGCTATACCCCTAATTTGTTCTGTAATCACATGATACTATAATGACATGCACCCTGCCCCTTCTTTCATCATTGGTAGGTCACCTTGAACCCATCACACATTTCATCATTGGTCATTGATTGGTGTTGGTTTCTGTGTTCGACGACAAGGCATCTATTCACAATTTGGGATTCATGCGCTGATTCCATTAGCCTTATTTGTGGTTTCTTCTCCTTTGTCGGAAATTTTCCTCATTGTTATTCAGAGGGTCTTTTTCAGGTACCACTTTCATTTGGCACACACAAAAGATGCCGTATTCGTTGGTTCGTGAACATATCTCTTTCACCGATTCCACCAAATTATGAAGCTTTCTTCTGGCTTTGTTCTCATGTCACATTGATGAGTGATTCCTTAATTCTCTTTTTTCAGTGGGTCTCTTTCCATCTAATTCAGCTCATTTATTCTCGATATAGGACCCAGAGTTTTATGAGTACCTTGGAGCTTGTAGCCATTAGTGGTAGGCTCTCTCACCATTGACAAGTAGGAATACATCAATGTCTCATAAACAATGGATTATTCAAGTGTTCTATTACATCCTTTATTCGCACTTGTAGGAATGTACTCGTGCCTTGATACCTACTTTCATTATTGGTGTAGGTTGTCTCTGCGGTTTATAACGTATATACCCTCAATGATCGGTAATCAAATGATGTCTCATTGTGTTCAATTCAACTCCTTTATTCACATGATGTAGACTTGCACCCCATGATGTGTAGAAGACTTGGGAGACATCACTATGTGGTTTGAACTTTCCTGAAGTTGTTGCTTCTTCATTGGAACAACACTTATTTTTGACTGAATTATGAGACATCGCATTATACTCCATCGTGATAATAAATATCTTCTCAGACAGTTTTGAGACTGGTTCTATTGGGCCATGTTTGTGACTATGAAAAACTTTGGCATATAACCGCATTTGTATTTCCCTATTAATGGCCACAGTATTAATTTATTTATATTTTCCACATGGACTGCGATTGTATTCTATTGGCAACCATGTAAGGAAGTCAACATGTATCGTAATGAGCAAATAGTCTTTTCCAGCTGGGTTTACACTAATTCCACTTCTAGTTATTTATAATGTATTTCGGCCACTGCTATTGTTACTCCTTTGATCTCACACATTAGGGCATCTTTTATAGCAAGATTTGCCTCACCATTGCTATCTGCACAAAGGGCCTTTTTTTGCATTTCCCTATGCAAACTTGTCACCCCTTTTTGATGAATCTAGAGCCAAAAATAAATAGTTTCTTTTCCTACACATATACGCAGCCTATCTACTATACAACATGTGTATACGCAGTCGCCCACTACAACCCATGTACATCGAGATTTGTGCCTGTGAAATACAAAATGAGGTTGAGTTTCCATGTCAATGCATGAGATCTCTAATCTGGCCTTCCATATAATTCCTGAAACTTTTCTCATCTCATCCCTTCAGCTGCATTTTGAAGGCTATAAGAACACAATTCTTGTTATGGAAAAAGGAGAAAGCATTCAACTTGAGAGAAAATTTACTCTAGAAAAATTATTCACCTCATATTGAGTATGCATCTTTGTCCCTCAAGGTGAACTTGTTTTGTTTAGCCCCCAAGCTCTTTCCCTTATTGTTGAGAGAACCTCATTGTCTCTTTCTTATGAGCTTGCCTTTGGTGGAGGATTGAAGTGGTGGAGGCCCAGTTGGAAGGAACTTGGTTTCTTGGTTTCGAACCATGCCGACATGGAAGTCTATAATGTTTTCGCTTCTGCTGATCACTTATTAATAGAAATACTCCTTTCCCGTTCAATTGGTATTGTGCAAATATACGGTTATTATCCATGGGCATATTTGTAATGTTTATTAATGGATTATGCTATCTAATTTGCTAACCCCTTTATATTATCACTATATACGTGCACTGCTTGTTTGTTGAGAACTAGTTGCAGGTACAAATCTTTGGGTCAAAGTAATCAACAATGGAACATCATCAAATGTTGGAATGAGGTAGGCTTCTTTCTTATCTCGCTTGCACATTGGTTTATATATCATATGTTGGAATTGAGTAGATTTATGTAGTCATACCTGTCTATTGTGGTTTACCCTGGCCATACAGAGTTTTTCCCTCATAACACTAGAGGAAGCACCAAAATGTTGCATAAGTCTACATGTTACTAAGAGGCCTTCTCTTGGCAAAGGAACTGCATAAATCTTCCTTAATTGCATTGGGAGACTCCATGAATGTGATCAAAGAAATGCTATGGAAGTCCCATCCTATAGAAAATAGAGTGGCCAAAGTTCTAGCGCAAGCATGGATGGAGGAAAAATTATTCAAGTCTATCTCCTTTTATCGCATAAAGCATGAGCTAAACAAGGAGGCAAGTATTGTGACAAAAAATCCCACATATCTAGCCAATTCCAAAATGGAAATTGGGGGGGATAATTCCATATTTAACATCCCTTAATCAACTTCACAATGGTCGATAATCAAATTAATGAGAATAGGTCTTCACATCAAGTGACATTGGCAATCATATCCCATTGTTTTGAAATAAGAGAACAGAGGAAAAAACACACCTTGTCTCACATGCAAAGTGTTAATTTGTTGCTAGCTATTGAATGCAAAGAAATGAGGCCCTATAAAAGTGGCGGGGCATTGTGGTTGAAGGAATTTAGGATATTCACACAAAAATGATGTCATATTAGGGTGAATTTTCCCTTGGATAGTTCTCGTAGGCTCTATTAGGGTCCATGTATGTGCCTTTTAGCTAATGGATTGAGGACCTATATATTTCTTGGGTTATGGTGAGATTTTTGTGGTATCGTGGTCATTTTGATTTTTCTCCAGGTGGATTTCCTAGATGATCCTTCCTCTTATTGGGCTTTAGTTTTTGGGAGTAAGACAAGGTTGGCCTTGTGGTCTCTAGTTGTGGAGTCTCTATCCTAGATTTGGGTTGAATCATCTAGATTTCTCTTGGTTAAGTTAATTTGGTTCTAGGACCTTATTTTTGTTGTTTGTCTTAGTGTTGTCTACGAGGATATATGTTTTATGTTAGTTGGTTTTTGGAGTCATTTTTATAGAGACTATGGGAGAGATAAGATTGTTTAGTTTGGCTCTGGAAAGTGACAAAGCTAGCATTCAATTTGAATTGGTTTAGCAATCAAAAGTGTCAAGAAACTTTGCATTACTATTTAGTTTTGGATTTATTTTGGGTCATTAATAATAATCATCAAGGAGAGGAAATAGGGACTTTGTTCCAGGTCTAGCCTTACAATGTAATTGAAGGAAAATGTTAGCTCAAATTAGAGATTGGTCTTGTCAAGTTGAAATCTGGCTTTAGTCATGTAGAAGAAACAATGGATTAAATATAATTGATGGAATTCAAAACATTACTAAGAAGGCACTAGGACTTTATCAATTGCGACATGACTTCATTATTTTCAGTATTAACAAAAGTTCGTGAAAATGAACATCTTTCCATTTCTCAAAATGATTCAATAACGAAGCTTCTTATGGAGAAAAAGAGAAGAATTGACACTATAGAGGCAGAGTGAAATATGCTCAAAAAACAGGTATTGAATCTACAAAAAGAATCTCTCTTAGCACCTTAGAAAGACAGTCTCCTTGGAGAAGAATGAGAGAAGGAAGCATGACACCAACATAAGAATAATAGGGTCATTAGGAAGCAATTTTTCCTAGGTCTTGAAGCTATGTAGGATGAGGCCACTAACATTTACATCACAATAAAATGACATCAAATATGCTTTCAATTTATAAATTTTGTGTTTAGTTTGCATTGCAATATGGAAGCATATGTTAGCGGCCTATAAGTGGCACGTAGGGAACTATAATGTATGTATAAGATCTATATTGAGACAAGTTATGAAAATATGGAACAAAACCATGTAATATGTCACTTCAACCTTTTATATACGTATTATTTTTTCAAGGTTCGGTTAAAAAAAAAATCATAGACCATACACACTCAACACTACTTCACTCAAATCATCAACTATTATTAAAATACAATTTATGTATGTATTCCAACGCACAAATTAAACCCACTGTAATAGCTCGTAAATATTTTGGGTACTATCCTATACAACCTTGATTATACATAAAAAAATGTGCATTCAAATTATATAATATCATGCAAATCAACAGTTCTAATAAGTCACTATAGGTTACAACTAATGTGTCTATAGATTATTACATGCATCATGAGATATCTCAAACAAACTTTGTCCATGCATATATACATATGAAGCTAATTACCTATTCATTAACATAATGATATGTATGCTTCAATAGTATTATGTTACAACCCATGCATAGTATGTTCATTTCGAGAGAGGAAAATCAAACCGTTCTATAGTATCTAATAACTGAGACAAGGGTTTCTGCACAAAACTAGTAGTAGTATCAAATCGATAGAACTAGTAATCTATAAACTATTGCAGATAATCCACTAGAACAATTCTTCACAACATATCTTAAAGTATTTTGAAATCTTAGATTTTTGTAGTTTATTTCCTTAGATCCCATATTAGTTAATTACTAGCTTTGCTTGAATTTAAAAAATAATTGAAATATAAGAAGGAAAGAAAATGAAAAAGATATAAACCAAACACATGAAGGAACACAATATTTGACTTAGGAAACCCAATACAGGAGAAAACCCAACCAGAAGGTGAGGCCTATGCTCTTCTCTTTTTTATTCAGTTATAAAATGAAAATACAAAGGAATGGGAACTCATTATGGAGTTACCTTTTGACACTATGGCTTGAAAAATTGCTAAAAAATCCTCCTCCTCCTTTATTATGCTCAAAACATATCACTCTCAAATGTTTTTCTCAGCTATGGAGCAAGACATAATGAAAAATAATGGAACCCCTTCTCCTCCTAGCAGTTTAGTATTTAACATAGCCTGATAGCCATCTAGGTGTAGGGTTTTGACTTCCTCAACCCTTAATTGTGATAAGGTTTTAAACCTTCTAGAATATTCTCGAAAGTCCAAACATGGATATCCCTATATGCGTAAGTAATCAAGGCTGATGTGGCATCCTCTCGTACCATGATGGTCAACACGGTAGGTCAACTTGCATGAGGCATAACTTTTGAATATGAGCTCCAATTGAGGCTATTCTTGCAACGTTTTAAAGGTATCACTGTGTAGAACATGGAATATTGCTGCAAAGCAGGGTTTGGACCTGAAAAAATTGGCCTTTGATGACTCAAAATGGATTTGAAAGATTTTGGATGATTTTTTTTGAAACTACTAAAATGGCTCAATAAGCTGATTCCTCCAATTTTTCCACCTAGAAAGTATCGAGTTAAATGAAAAATTATACAATGATCCAATTAGGATCATACCTTCCCATATAGGGAGGCTTTTGGTCCCCAAAATATTTACAAAGTGAGGTGAGGAAAATTTTCCTCTACCTTCTCCTTGGAGTACCATTTTTCCTTGCTTGGAAGTTGTCCTTTCAACCCAATCAACCAAAGGTCGAGTTGCCCCTACCTTGTAGTTCCATACATCTTCTGCAAAATTGTGTTCTCTACAAACTTGCTTAAGAATATGGTGTTAATTCCTCTATGGTAGGTAAGACATCCTCCTCCCCCCGATCCGACATGAAAGCCTCACAGATTTTCAAATTCTCCACATTCACTACTGAGTAAATGCGTATGTGGGTAGATTGAGTTTGTAGGCATTATCTCCCACCTTCTCCAATATCTCAAAAGGGCCATACCAGAGCCTTGATCTTCTTACCGGGACTCTGTAGTATTTCCTTGTTAAACTGTAACAAACTTTTGTCTCCCACTTTGAATTATTTTTCTGTTTTGTGTTGATCATGTCATCCCTCGTACCTTTCCCATGACTTCTCTTGTGTCCCCTATACTTGCAAATGGATTTTCCTAATATTTTTGAAAAAATTGTCTAATTTTAATTCTTCTCTCGTGGTGTCTTCCCTCACTCCTCCTTGATGTCCATAAACAACATCCAAGGGTGAAGGTGGAAAACACCCAAAACAAGTTTCAAAAGGGAACTTACTAGTGGAAGTATGG